>JAOTRI020166333.1:0-19075 GCA_028564885.2 Zoanthus sanctaehelenae
TGTGGTTTATCGGCACAATAAACCACAGTTTTTCAACCAATCACAGCGCGCGTACTATTTTGGTTATTTTATAAATATATATATTCTCATGCAAACCTTTTATGGAGTAGGAATAATGTTACCATTGTTATAGAACTAAATAAATGTACTTTACTTTCTGAAATTTGTTTTCCAAAGATCAACTGGCTTGTGGGTGTCGTTAATCATAATAACTCCATAAAGATAAAACTATAATTTCTATAACTTCCATGAATCAAAAACTAACTCTATTCCCAAAATAATTTTCCGAAATGTATATTTCACCAAGTCCCCGCACTCTTCTCCAATTAAGGGATGCACTCCCAAATATGGAAGTTCAATTCAAATATGGGTCACAACAGTGGGCACTCTAGAAAGAGTACTCAAAAGGTTCTTCATACATATACAGTAATGACACTCAGAACTGTTATCCAATAATTCACGTTTTTTAGGGGACTGCTAGGAAAATCACATCTCAGGATTAAATTGTTGCAGGTAGTGGGATATGGAAAAGGTAATGTCTATTTAGCTATTTAGTCTGCATACATATAGTATCAGTAATATTTAAACATCACACACCCTCACTGATGCACTCTAAGGCTTTTAGAAATAGGTAACGTAAATAAAGCATCAATTCACACAGGCAGTGAATCATTATCTGGTCCACTAAAATGACAAAAATTAATATTGATTATTAGTAAAGAAGCAGTTCAGTTTATTACAGTGTACAAGGTATATGTTTATGTAACAGAATATGTACAATACAATATCAAATATTTTATTTTAATTAAACCTTGACTTCCATTGAAGTTATCTTAATTGGTTGCATGCTCATGAACCAGATAACTTTGCCAAGATGTAAATGGCTGGACATCACCATATACATGTATATATACTGTATCAACCAGATTATAGTTACAGTATGCTTTAGATTTTAGCATTTTTTATTGTCAATCAATCATCACATTTAAACTTTAAATCAGAAAAACAATATAAGCAAAGAAAGTTCAGTTACCAGTTAACTTTTTTAAGAGCTAGCACAATTCTACTGCTGTATTCTTGTTTTTAACACAATCGAAAAGGAGACGAAAGACAATATACATACGGGCCATGTTGGTATCCCAAACAAATAAGGAACAATCCAATTTTTTGTTAAAAGTACACCAACATGGCCACCGTGGCATTAGGCAAAAACTGGCAATATTATATAAAAATGGTACTTATAATTATTAATACTAATTAATAAATTGTTCAATTTATATGTACCTAAACTTCCAACCCCTCCTTGATCATGGTTAGTCGCCCTGAAATAAATAGCACGGTGTACTTTGTGAGAGCCCTCAAAACCTTGGTTTGCATACTTGGCAAAAGTATCATTGCTGAGTGTGCAATTGTAAGGTGGCCATATTCTCCAATGCCAAGATTAGCTCCAAACAAGTGGCGCAGGAGAAATCCCCAAAGCTTACACTCTCAACAGAACAAATGAATTTTTGTTATCATGGACTCAGAGTCAGATGCAAGCATATCAAGCACTAAGGCGTATCCAAAATTTTAGAGTGGGGGTGGGGTCCAATTGCCAATTACTAAGATCTCAAAAATACCCAAAAAGCATAAACAGAATATCTAATTATTATTCACTTTTTTTTATGCAAGTATAAAACAAAATGAACAATTGCTTGGATAAAATCACTAAAAAAGTGAGAAAAAGAATGAAGAAGGGGATTCCTGGACATGAGAGGGAAAAGGGTGGGGGTTCCGGAACCCATGGAGCCACCCAATTGCTATGCCCCTGTTAGCAAACATATAAAAAAAAACTTGAAGACAGAAGTAGTTTAGAGTGCAATGTATGTTTTCCTTAGTTTATTCTAAAAGATGCTAGCTGATAAGACATTACTGACAGTATTTAATTATATTATTTAGAATGATAATTTCTGCACCTGTATTTCATGAATGTCAATTACTTGGTCTTCGTTGTCCTCAAATTCATTACTTCTTGTTATTGTTGCAATTTCATTCCAGTCATGAAATACCTACCAACAAACATAGTATGTAAAAAATTTGTTTTAAACTTAACTGCTAATTGAATAGACCATTACGGTGGCTGAAGAATGCCACGTAGTTTTCAGGGCATTTTTTCCCTATTTTAAAGGAAATAAAATTGAAAGTAAGTATAAATGCAAAGGAATAATTATATGAAACCAAAATAAAAAGGCAGGTCAAAGTCAAAGTAAGTTACGATTAAAACTGAATATATTTTTAAAATCAAAAAGAATGAAAATGGTTTCAGCTTTATTTTGTTTTCATTCATGGCAGCCTACAACTTTTAAAGAATAATCTCACATCACATTTCATGCCTTGGCTAAGTGCAACATTTGATTTTGCATTCAGGGATTAATTTACTATAGAAATGAAGCTAAGAAAAACATTAGCATGTACTGTAGGCTAAGCTCAAAATTAAAGCCAAGACATCAATAGAATATCTATCTCATACCTTATGAAATTGCGAAATTTATTGTGAAGCAGCTAGATTGGCATTTACAAATTCTTTGATCAAAGTTTGCATTTATTTTTTTCTTTTCCTCTTCCTTTTAGGTGGAGGAGCTGAAGGAGTTTGAACTGCTTGTTCACAGGCAAGAAATTGTTTTTCAATTTCCTCTAGCTTTCTTGACCATACTTGTTTTTCATTTTCAATAAATTGCTTAAATTCTTACAGAGAAACCGATAATAAATTAATACCCAGATACTAAATAAGTTATCTTTAATTTATCAAACACTGATCAGTTACCTATGTAAAGTTGCTGTTAAAAAAAATCCTGCTAAAGTCACTCAGAGTTATATGTTAATTGTCAATAGGATTTGAAATTGGCAGAGATAGTCTGAACATAGATGGCACCAATTTATTTGATCTAATTTTCTTTATTTTTTTACTTATTAAAGCATTTTTGTAATGACTGCTTTTTTCTTGGTTACATGATTGTACAGTACTTCCACCAATTTCCAGCAAACAAAAACATTCAAATAGCCAGTAATATCGCCAATTGCTTGCACTTATTGACAATGTTACCATGTGTGGTCACTGTATTACTGTTTCTGTACGTGTTGCTCAATACCTTTAGCATCTTTCAAGTTTACTACCTTTTGACACTTGCCATAATCCCTTTGATATTTTCCACTTTGTAGGATTTCCTCAACATGCTGAATAAGGTGATGAAAATATTTTTAAAAGGACGAGCTATTAAATATTGAGATCAATTTTTAGTTATAATAATTATAGGGCATCTGGCAAAGTGCGATTCAGCACTAATTGACTAAAATCTGCACTATTTTACAATTTAATAAATGTTTAGAGGAAAATACATTAAATTATACAAAGTTAGCAATTACTAATTGCATTTATTTGACATTTCAAAGACAAAAAAATTCATTAAGCAATCGACAAATCAAATGTCACCAGGGAATTAAAACAAAGAAAAGTGTGTATAGGAAACCTGCTGTTGAATATCGATTAGTACCAATTAACACCATTGACAACATGCAAATTTGATTTTTAAATCTTATACTGCAATTAATATTTACATTTTTACTTCATTGGTGAATGTAACATAGCCAAGAAGAACATCTCCGGAAGCTCCTTTCACCTCCTTGTAATACTGCATTACTTTGTCAACTGGCAGGGATTTATTGACAATGTCTTTGATATTTGACAATATACTTCGCGCTGTGTTTCCTGGAGAGAAAAATAGCAAAGAAATACAGTATTTTTTTATCTATAAGTTAAATATCTTTTATGCACTCTGAATTGATCTTAAAAATCATTTTAATTACTTTAATCTTGGGTCAAAATTTAAAACCCAAGTACCTGATCGTGATAAGTTAAATAAAAACTGTTGAGCTATAGCTAAAAAAATGGAGCTTAGTAAACATTTACAAATATGTTGTACTTTTTAAAAAGGAACAGGTAACAAATCCTACCAAACCTCTTTACAAAGTTCATTCTTACCAGAAAACGATGCTACAGAAATGTTATTTTTATCAACAGCAGTCTGTTGGCCTTTTCGAAGCTTTACGGTTATTCGACTGTGTCCTCTTGAAATTTTTGGACCATAATCATTGAGGACTTCATTACAATTGTCCAGTGTACCACACTTGTACGCAAATAGGCCAAGGGAACCAAGAAGCTGTTCAGTGTTCCTCATTTCACTATGAAGAGTACAAAGGGTGATGTTCGTGAGCTCCTCATCCAAAAGAAATATCAAATGATCACGGATTCCTGACCACCTAAAAAGTAAACGAAATAAAGTATAACCTGCATGCAAACAAAGTGGACATTTTACAGCTATGGAATTGTATATTACTAACGATTTAATGATGATTTAGTTCAAATTAAGCTAAATTCTTTTAAAGGAGCCAGTTACATAATTTAAGTAATCGTTTATAAGTACCATACTAACTGTGACTGCCAAAAGCTAATGCAATGGTTGCCTTAAATTCCAAAGCTCACAAACAAGCACAGTATGTTTGGTACAAGTAACAATCAAACTCAACAGATGAATTGACAAAAGAAGATTTAATGTTTTCACGATTATACAAATAATCTCTTGGAGTCTATATGGTAAATTTTTTGTACAAGGTCATTACAGTACAATGGTAGAATGGAATTATAGAATTGCACAATGCAAAGTTCGTGGTTGATAGTAATAGATTGTGGCTCAAAGTTTGAGGTTTTTATATTGTAGTTTTGTATAATGTTGATTATTTATTCGTAGCATTGTAAATTTGTAGGTTTTTAGGTTCGAACTGAAAACAAAAGCAAATAGAGAAAATACGTTGGATTTATTTTAGCTAAAAACATATAGCAAAAATTATGCAAAAATTGTAATAATTTTAATTTCAACAATTTAACATAAGAAGCATAAAACATGAATCTCGCGTTTGTATTTGACATAATACATGTAACTACCCAAATGTAAAATACTGAAGATCATGTGTTTTCTGATAGCAACGCTGATGAATATTTTGTCATTTACATTTGTGTACTTGAGATCTTTATTAAAATAGGGATTGTTTGGTCAAAAGAGAAATCTTCAAATTTGTGACTTATTAAAAAAAATTCTAACTATTCTTGAATCATTATGTACATCAATTACTGCCTAACTAAGGTATCAAATGAAAGATTTATCAACTCAATAATTCATAACTAAAAACAACGCACGTATAAGTTCATAAAAAAAACTTTTTTGATAACATTTGTGGCATATATAATTTCAAATTCTTTGTTTGGTAAAAATATTGAAAATTAATTTACTTTAGTTTACACTTGTACCAAAGAAAATAGCATTATCGTGGTTGTAGTAAATAGATGTCAGGATCAGCAAAGAAAACAAAAAAACTAAAATATATTGAAATTGCATTTGAATTTAAACTTAAATCTTCATTTCGGACTAGGAATTTGATAAACGCAACTTGCCTTCTAGGGTGTACTGGAATATAGTAAATTTACACATTTCCTGAATGAAATTATGCATTCTAAAACTTCGAATTTCTTAAATGCCTTTTTTATTGTAATTAAATGAAGGGAGGTTTTTTTGTATATTTTCAATCTAACACTCACTTCCCAATATTTGCCTTAGACTGTAGGCAGGTCAGACAAACTTCATCAAATGATCCACCCCAGTGTTCTTTGCAGGCCTTTAACAGTAAAAAACAATTATAACTTTACTTTTTAATGATAGTGGTCTGGTATTTTCTATGGCATATTAAACTTAAAGAACAGCATAACTATTTAATATTTATTTCTTATCTTACTTGCTGTAAAACAGAATTATAAAAGAATAAAGGTGATAAAAGATTATGAAAGATTACTGGACATAGAGTCTTACTTTATACAGTGTTTTTTAGCTAAAGATCTAAAATGACTCTAAAGATTAACAGTTTTCAGTGCCTGAAAGAGACTTTTATTTTGACTGTTTTAACGAAATTTTTATAACAAACATCAATGTAAGCTAAATAATGCTATTTCTATCACAAATAACATTATGAAAAAAAACACAAATTAAGGTAATATGATAAATACTCGTAAAGCATGGCATAAAAACGAAACTCCATTTCAACTCCACGACCAGCAAGTACAAAGTTCTCATCTTCAGTCTTTTCAAGCAGCAAATACAGTGCTTTTAATACCATTTTCACAGCAAACAGCAACTGTTTTATGATGCATATGATATTTTCCCCTCTGCTGTGCGCAAATCTCTCCTTTAATGTTTTAACCAATTTAATCAAAAAACTTTCTTTTTCTCAATATTTTAAATGGAGTTGCAATTAAATACCCTTACTAAGCTCTCCCCTTTGCAGTCCAGTAATAGCAGCTGAAAATAACTAAATGTGACAAGGTGCTATAGCTAACCTGGGTAAAATGTCTGAATTTGGGTGTACTATTGTTTAATCATAAAAGCTAGCTCTATCCCAGACCCTAACTTTTACAGTAATATACACAATGAAACTGCATGCACAAATAAGTACACCCCAGTACGGAAATTATCCCGTAACCTGTATATATTAAATTTATTATGTACCTTTAAACTCAGTGTTGTAATGTTTTCCATCAACAGCGAGACCTGTCTGTTTAAGAACCTTTTTTTCCCCATTGAGCCTTACAATCAACTTTTTCACATCAATCCTATGGAAAAGGTTATAAGACATTTCAAGATGTCACAATGTGTTTCTCAAAAGTAATATTTTCTAAAATTCTTCTACAGATACGCTAGTTCTCCTTTATATAGCAAAGTTGAATCACAAACTAAACAATTTGAGTCAACCTACAGCATTAATAAAAATGTTAAATGATATATAACTTTAATGTAACTTCCAACAAAAAGTGCATATTTGATCAAACTCTTACTAAAAAATGTTGATAAAAATGTTATTTTTAAAGCTTGGCCGAAAATAGCAATGACTTACTTCTTTTGGAAACAGTTAGCTATTGCTATAGGCAAAACAGCTAGTGCACTCTGAGGGCCACTCAACCTTTTTCCCAATCCTGCTGCTTTTAACATTGGAACTACTCCAACAGATACTTGTTCTCTCCCTAGAAATAAACAAACTGGTAATTAATCAGTGCTCTATAACTGATACAATTACTGTAAAAACACTGTTTTGAAATGAATTTTATCAAAGTTATTCTTAGTGTAACAAAAGATCTAGATCCATGCAAATACCTGCAAGAGGCCGTCCATCAAGTTTAAGGTTAAACTCTAGCACATCAGACTGTGAAATATCCTGATGAAATCGGCTTTGCCTTATTTGCCAAATTAATGTCATCTTAAGGCTGGTACAATAACCTCTTAGTTCTTTTGCAAGAGGTTCCAATTGAAATACATTTCTTGTCATGGAAGAGACAAGATCTTTCTGGGCTCTGATCTCATTGGTAGTCAGCAAAAGTCCCACATCAGTAGATTTCTTGATTTGAAAAAGTATAGCAATGAGTAAACAAAATAAAATATGTTTAAACAAATTCTTTTAACACATCACTTAATGACCCCCTACCTCAACTAGTAAATGAAATCCCTTAATGCACTAGTCATTTGTTTCCCCCCACCCCTAACCCCTGACCCCCAAGTAAGTGTATTTTCTGTGGGAACTAGAACTGACATACACATCACTTGTGTAATTTCCCTACCCCTCTGACTCTGTTCCTAACAGGCAATTGGTTCAAGAGGGGAGTCATTAAGGAGATAAAGTAATAGGAAAAACTCCAGGAACAATATTTTGTAACAATCTGTATAGTGTAGTGGCCAAGTGATAAACTGCAAAACATATAGTACTTGCCATTAAAAAAAAAATTACCAAGTGAACATGGAAGCGAAACAAACATAAGGATCTAAACTGAAACAAGGAATTACAACATAATTTTATTATATATAAATAGTTTATAGACATTGTCTCACGAACCAGGGCCCGGTGCATTTTTTTCCTTTTAGCATGAGGTGCTATTTAAAGTCAATAAAAAAGAAAAAATAATAATGTTAAAAGAACGCTTACCTTGCTACGACCAATGTTGAGGAAATTTGGAAGCGTTTGCCACGATCGATTTGGCAGGTGTCTTCGAATGGTTTTACAAGGCTTGTCTCGTAGTTCAAGCGATTTAATGTTCCACGACTTGTGTCTTCTGGTGAAAATGGAGGCGTTTCGGGAAAGTTGGTGTAGATCTTGTTTTTTCCCGCCACTGCAACAGCATCGATGGGAAATGAATTTACGAGTTCTTTGATGGTATGAAACTCCAATGGCTCAATGACTATCACTTTTAGGAATTTTCCCTCGAACGGCTTTGACTAAAATACCAAAAAGAGTTTAAACGACAACTTCATTCTTTTTCCTTCCTGATCCAAAGAAAGATGGATCGATCTGCGCGCCATTACAATCCACAAGATTGTAGATCGAAATAATTGCAATTTCTTCGTTAAATGGGATACTGTGCTAGCTATAGTTGCATGATTTGGTCTGTGAGACCTTTTATTTGAAATTTCATTTCATTCAATTTTCAGAAGCGAACCTCCAAACACTCGTTTGAGATGAAGAGGTTCCGCCGTTCTCTTCGCCGCTTAATCTTATTTGAATCTCGCGCAAGGCCAATTGTTTATATCAATCTCATATTCAACAGTCTTCGAATATCTGGTTTTCGTTTCCACCTCCAGCCGTGACAAGTGTGACAACTCTATTTACCACAAAGTACACATTGTTGACAGATTTTTCACTCACGCAAACACCCGCAAACATGACTCACCGGAAATTAGAGCCCAAACCCTGCTGCGAATTTCAAAGTCGCATAAAGCTCTTTCATGAAAAAAGTTTCTTCTTGAAACACGCTTATAAAGTTGGGAGTGAATTACACTGTCTTCAATCTTCAATCTTGAGAAGACCTTTAATGATGCAACACATTAAACACATGATGACCCGATAATGGTCACTTCTTGTATTCTTGCTTGGTGACGTTTCCATAAACCAATCAAAAGGCAGAGTCTAGTGGGAGTTGTTCTTCATGCATTCCATGGACCAATCAAAATACAAAGTGGTTGCTGATCAGAAGCGCGTCATATTCAAACCAGAACTTGCTTTTTGAACGTTGGCTGTGAGGAGTTTCATTTTTACATACTATAAGCGTCATTATTGGGCGCAATAAGAAAACAAGAAACCTCCCAGAACATCTGAGAGAGGGTAAGTAAATACTTTGTTCTCTACGTATTCTCGATCGTGATCAAAATTATTTCTAGAATTTTTTAACAAAACCTAAATTTTGTTTGCAATAAAAATTTGACACTGTCGGGGAAAAAGCGAAGCTTGACTCTATCATGTTAAAACTTAACAGTGAAACGTGACTCACTAGTGGTAAAACTTAAGTTAACAGTGCATGAAAGTTGATTCACTCGTGGTAAAAATTATTTAACTCGCCATAAAAACTTGACTCAGTCGCGGTAAAACTTAACAGTGAAACTTGACTCACTCGTGATGAAATTCCACTCGCCGTTAGTGTTGAAACTTGACTCAATTACGGTAAAACTTATTTATTTGACTCAGTCGCGGTAAAACTTAATGAAACTTGACTCGATGGTAGTAAAACATATTTCGTTTCATATGGGTAAATAACTATTCCAGGGACCCATATCATATGGGATTCATATGGAAACTCTGGTATGGGATTCATTTGGTTAAAGACTATTCCAGGGACCTATATGATATGGGATTCATATGGAAACTCTGGTATGGGATTCATATGGGTAAAAGTCTATTCCTGGGACCCCTATGATATGGGACTCATATGGAAAGTCTGGTATGGGATACATATGGGTAAAAGACTATTCCAGGGACCCATATTATATGGGATTCATATGGGAACTGGTAAAATGAATTCAAATCTGTGATATGGGTTATATATTGGTAACCAGTAATGGAGAAGATATGGGTTAAAATAACATATGGAATTCATATGAAATTTGGCCAAATACGTAGGAATCCCATATGAACTTGGCATTGTCTTTTTATATATGGGATTCATATGGATAAACTTGTACCATACTCTTCCATACTTGTTTCATATAAATTCCATATATAAACCCATATCATGCCCATATGGGCCTTTGTCATGCTCAACATAGACTATCTGATTAGACGTGTACAGAAACTTTGTCACTTCCTTCTGTGGCATTTGTTGCACTGAATGGTAATCTCCTAATTTGGTTAAATCAAGTAGCTGGACATCTAGTGGGCCCACTGCATATAGATCAATCGGGAGAGTTACTGGGTTGTCTTTTGTCGTCATATTGCGCACCGTTTTGGGGGAACACTCTGACTGTGGACAGCTCTCCAGTTCCTCATCTCGCGAATTTGTTGACTAGTTAGCTTGTTTGTCTTTAGGGGACATAATTTCGGAAGATCAGTGTAGCTTCCAGATACAACGGTGTGTGGGTAGTATGAACTACAGCTAGTAAAGTATGCAAATTGTGTGGAGCACTGTCTTTTAAGCGTTCTTTTATCACTCTACTGAACCTGTAGTCAAATTCAAGCTGCAACGGCATGTCACTGGCCCTGGTTCTCATCTTAGAAAACGTGGTTTCCACAACCAGGGTCAAAATAATCTTTATGTTAAATCTAGCACTCAACCCAGGACTATACCTGTCCAAAAGGACCTTAATGTCACGTAATGACCTAAGTAATCGTCTTTCGTCTTCAATGACAAAAAAACACTTAGCAAATAGCAGGCACATGCTCTTGCTGATTTCCTCCGCCTTGCCTCATCAATATTGTTTTGATATATGTATACCAGCCATCCAGGTGACAGCTGTTACATCTGTAAGTTGCAATTTCATACACATTTATCAATTATACTTGGTTTTTAATTGTTCCCCTAGCTTTAACTTGTATGGTTCTTTATGCATGTTTTTGTTTAAACTTAAAAAAAATTGTTATTTAGAATAGAACACACGAATGTTCGTTCAGTAAAATTCTTTCCTTAGCTTAACAAAAAGTTGCATATAATCATGTTGTAACTTTTTTATACTTTTTAATTACTGGGCCTAGATGAAATTATCTTAATGTATAATTTAGTTATCCCAATTTTAATAAAGGTAATTTTTATTATTATTGCAACTTAACCCAAGAACATCCACATTTTTTAATGAATTCGATGCAATGTAGCCAGTTATATATATATATAATAACAGAGCAACGCAGTTATATCTTCACAAGTGTGAATTGTTTTTGTATACCAGAGTGCTCAAACTGAAACGAGTGGGCTATGCATGTAATTATATATATGAAACAAATTAACAGGAAAGGGGCATTCTAGAATTATGGCAGAGTATTCGACATTTTGAACAATCCTTTCCCCAAATGGAGATCTTTTAGCACATTTATGCAATTTTAACTCTACACATTATGAAACAAGTTCAAAATCGCTTTATTCTGTTAACTTGGCAACACTGCAAAGAATGGGTGAGAGGAGAGGGGGGGGGGTGGTTATGGGTGGTGGTGCAGAGTTGTTCTACGAACTTACTATTTGTAAGACCATGCCTAGGTGAATTTCCAAGATTTATGCGATCGAAACTACCTACATGTTTTTAAAAGACAAACACAAATTTTAATCTTCCCTATCTTTATTGAATCGAATTGTTTTGGTCGTATCTAACGTCTAAGTACCAAACTGAAAATTGCGATATATTTTAATGTTTGGACCTCCGAGAGTGAATTCTATAACTCCTATACCATACGTGAAATACGAGATTAGATGTGTTGGAAACAGGTTTTGCTGTTTTATTGTTTTATCATGGAAATATGATCGCAAGCGTTGAGCAACAATGTTAATTTCGTCACTAAATAAATAAGTTAAGCGCTCAAGTTTTTATCGGTTAAATAGAAATAGCTTGTTTCTCCATAATAAAAGTGAAGGCATATCTAGAAGTCGGAAATGTAAACGATTTATGCGATGCTTAAAAATGTGGATTTGTTTTGTCTTTTGTTTCTCGTGCCGGCGACAAAAGCAAACTTCTTAAGTAATTACCACGTCAATGTTTAGACTCGTTTTTTTTAAAAGAAAAAATCAGGCAAATGAGCTTCTCAGACGTTGAAAGAACAGGTAAAATAAACAAACCATTTCGACACTCTATTTAAGAAAAACAGTGCAGAAACGTAAAAGATTTAGCGGCATTGAAAAAGCGCGCAATTTAACGGCATTAAATTTCGTGACTTACCTGCAAACAAAACCGCCTGAAATCTCTAATAAAATGATTGTATCTCTTGAGAAGAACTCGAAATTCAGTGAAAACTAACAGCACATTTTGCTCTGCTCCCGTACACTTTATGTTGTTGTTGTTCGTTATTTTTTCATTAAACAAAAGCATCGGTTGACAACAATTCAGTTTATAAACTCCTTTCAAAAAGCTTGCGGTCTGTGCATTGCATTCCGGTGCGAGATCAGGTACATTTGCCATTTCGGCCCCTTGTCCATGAATGACAAACTGCTGACCGATGTATTTGACCGGAACAAACTTTAGCTTTTGTCAGTTCACAGTGCCAATAAACAGTTCTTCGAAATTGGCAAGGTTTAAGCCTTCTCCGCCCTTAATGATGAGCTCAGGCATCGTCCTTTCTGTTTGTACTCTTTTGACGGCCTGGCTTTCTCTTAGCATTTTGTGGCAATGTTGATGAAGTGTTCATTGAGCAAGCGTCTTCAGCTGTTTCACAAGCTGACTGTCTCTTTTGTTGCTTATTTCTCATAAGAGACTGATTAACACTGATCATTCAAGTTCAAATACTTTAACTGAAAAATCAAACAACCATCCCTTTTAAATTTATCTCTGGATCAAGTTTGACATATATTACATGGATATTAAATATACTATAGCAACCCAATTATTACAAAAACAATTACCTAGTGTGACTATTAAAGATGGCAGTTTTAAGTTGTTGCTGTTGTTGCTGTATGACAATCATAAGTCATCACATAACCTTACTAAGATGAGGGAGGATTTCCAATCAGTCCCTTTGTTTCACTGAAGCCCTGATTTCACTTGTCTTGTCTACAGGCAGTGAACAAGTGTTGAAGTTTGAGGTCAACTTAGTGTTCACTATTCTTCAACACTGAAATATTACTGAACTGCACTAACCAGTAATGAATAATTGAAAACATTACAAAAATGTCGGATATGTCTTCATAAACAGTTAAAGGAAATCTCTCCAAAAATTAGAAAATGGTCGAAAGTCAATGTTCCCTTGTTCCCGAATATCCCTCAACAGTTACCTTGTTCCCTAAAACCCCTGGGATACCCTCAAGACTTATGGACGTTGATTAGATTTATAATAATCAAAGTGACGTCGCTGAGATCTTCAACAATTATTTTGTTGAATCTGGTCTCAACCTCTCAACCAATCTCATATCACCACTATAGTATTGATCAGATCAATGAAATGATGGAAACCCAATTTGAAAGCACCTTATTTAGTTTTGAGCCAGTGTCTACCAAGTATGCCTTTGAAGTATTAATTGATTTAAATAGTTCAAAAGCCACAGGATCAGACAATATTCGACCAAGATTGTTAAAAGTATCCGCGTCTGCCTTAGTAACCCCACTAACCCAAATGGTAAACTACTGCATTGAACAATCGTGCTGGATCGATAAATGGAACGAAAGTAACATAACTCCTGTTTTTAAGAAGGATAGAGAGGTTGATAAATCTAACTACGGTTCAGTCTCAATTCTGCCAAGTATCTCGAAAATCTTTGAAAGAGTTATGTATAATTACCTTGTATTACATTTACTCTCTGATTGTCTGTAAGAATTCCTTAAAAGTTATTCAAGATTACTGAAGATTGGAGAACAGCTGTGGATGAGAAAGCGATGAGAAATAAATCGTTTTTGTAGTATAAATCGATCTTAGCAAGGCTTTTGATCCGATCTGCCATCGCCTATTATTAAGAAAATTTAAATAATAATGCGTCTCTATTCCATCTCTCAATTTAATCAGCTCTTATGTCATCGGCCGAACGTCAACGTGTCAAAGTGAAAAACCTCTTCACTGAATGGCGTACAGTACAATGTGGAGTACCGCAAGGCTAGGGTCCCTTCTCGAACCCTTGTTCTTTAATATCTATATTGATGATATTACCGTCATCACCAAAAACATGTAACTAAGACTCAGCTTTAGCATGTATTTTATCAAGGATATTCTTAATATGAGTAGTATATTATCGATAGTATACTGTCAATTGTCACACCAAGCAATTTGAGCTCGTGCTTTATTTCGATACTGCTATTGTCCACTGATAGGTCAAGGTTGTAACTTGACAATCCAAGGACCATGGTTTGTGTCTTGGTTGAGATGACTTTTAAGTAATTGCACTTTAGCCATTTAGCAATTGCAAGTAAAAACAAGTTCTCATTTGTGTAGAACTGTAGGACAGCAGGGCAGTTACTTGAAGAATAAGAGGTGGTGTCATTAGTTTGACTGCAGCAGTCACTGATTTGTTGCTTAATGTAGGAATTTCGTCAATATTTTCCGGCGTAGAAATAGATGTTAATGAACCACTAGCCATTGTACCGGTTTCAGAGTTCTTCTTTGCCAGATCCAACGAGTATGCTTGATCGAACGGGGTCTTTAGGTCAAGTTGTTTGTTCTCTAAAAGTCGTCAAATTAACGGCGATAGGAGCCCATTGATGAATGAATCACAAATGAGTTCCTCTCGGCACTGTCCGGCAGTCACAATATTTACATTACGAACTTTACATAACCCTTGAAGTTCTTGTAAAAACTCTGCGAGCGTTTCACTAGGTTTTTGGCGCCTTCTTGCGAGGAGATAACGAGCAAAAATTTTCTTCGGAGGTTTGATATACAGTCGATTAAGTGTTTCAATAGATGATTCGTAATTTGAACCTTCTTCAATGAATTCATACACATGCGAAATGTAATTCACGAGAGTACGATACTTATCGGAGCATTCTCTAAGCATTCCACGATAAAGTTGATAAATGTCTGAAACCAATGTTCCATTCCTTCTTTACCGATGGTGAATTTCGAACGACGTGGCTTCAATAAAGTTCGCAAGGTTTCCATATTGACTTGTTTCCTTTAAGTGATATAAAATGTTGAAAATGTTACCATAACTCGGCTTTATATCACTTAAAACATGACTATAAACATTAAACAATTATTCGGTAACATAACAGTCAGACCGCTGGGCACTAAATGAACTAGCAGGCCACGGGGAGCCCATTTTCAATAACACAGCAGTGGTTACGACCTACTTCTACCAAGCCAGATGCAATTAGAGCCGCAGTTCCTGGCAATGCCTATTTCAGTAAAAGAGAAAAGTTCACACAAGAACATGGTGAGAGTGGAGAAATGTACATTGAGTTTTAAAAAGGATCTTGTGGAAAGGAAGCAGGTGAGAGGTGTGGATTTTGTGCTTCTAATGACTATTGTGGTTCAGCTGACTTACCACATATCCCCAATCCATATCCTGATGCCCTGAAGCTTGGTCTCCATTATCGTGCTGCAAAAGACACCCCAACTGTTGGCAGGAGTGTAGATGATTTCCACCCAAGGGTCTTCCTGAGGGCAGCTTTCATGACGATAACTCATATTTTAATAATCCGGACAACATAAAATTTTTCAGAGAAATTTGTAGTCACTAAAAGCTCAATGGAGATGTATGTTAATCACTTAAAGTTATTTCTTTAAGGAAAGAGAAAAGATCGAAAGAAAAGGCAGAATAACGTGAAAAAGAAGGTAGAAAAGAATACAAAGATTATGACTGGGAAGGCATGTTCCATGATAGAAGCCTCTCAAAATTAAAGGTTGCTGAGTTAGACAAGTACATAGCACATCATGACCTTGGAAAATTCAGAACAACGATGGCAAAGCTCGAGGCAAATAAAAAGCACATTATCAAAGAACGTTTTATAAAGCAAATTGTTTCTAGTGATGATGAGTTGTCTTGTGAATAAGTAGCGCTGAAGGTGACTCTGATAAAGAAGAAGACTTTAATTTGTTCTCGAGGAGATTTGCAGTTCAAGCTCTGAGGAGGAAGAGGAGTTGTCTGAAGGAGAGATGACTCAAAGCACTGACAGCTTTAATGTCAGTTCCGAAATTTGATTCTAAAAATGTTCAGATAAGTCGAACAATTGATTTGATAGGTTGTCATGCTATAAATATGAATTGCTTCATGCATGGAGAACAGTTACGGTTGTGGTGGGGCAGCAAAAGTTATGTTTAAGTAGAAGGGTGGGTCAGCGAAAATCATGCATAGTATATTTCCCATTTCACCAGCCCTCCCCCCCTCCTTACTTGTTAAGAATGACCAGTCCCTTATTTCTATTTTACACAGGGTACCCAAGCCATTTGCTAAGTATTGTAGATTAACGATGATTTTATTCATAATTGAGAAGGATCAAATAAGGTTTTCATCGCTGCGAAAAGGTATTCTCCATCAAAAAAGAAAGATTGTCACAGTAAGAAAGCCCAATATCTAGTCTTGGGTACCCAAGCATATTGAATGTTAGCAACCATTACAAGCACGCTTCGATATTTTAAGATTTAAAGCCAATGTTACAGGAATGCAAATAAACTAGTTGCTATTTTTGGGCATTTGTCTCAAAATACAAGATTCTGCGATTTTCCAGCCTCGTTTTCATGCTGCGAACTATTGAACACGCGCAGTTCCCGCCTCCAGTGCTTAATTCGGTAGACATTTGTTCACACGCTCCAAAAGGATGTTAATTAATATTTATTTATTTATTAATTATCATATTTTGATTAGAACCAAGTCCCTCACAATTCTTTATAAAATAGACTGGAGTGTTTTCAGATTTATTACTAAAACCTTTTCCAGTTAAAAAAAATGCGACTAGAGACAGCACGTCAAGCGGTAGACTGGGTATGAGACCAGGTAGCCACTTGTTCATTTTTTCGCACCAATATAACTTTTCTACTATTCTTTCCTCAAACGACTTACCTAGTATTCGGAAATAAAACACGTAGGCAACTTAAATGCTATATTCTTAATAGAAATTATTTTAACTCATTTTCACCATATAAATTAAATTAAAATTGTGTATTACTACTTAAAACATTCAAATATGCTTTTTTCTGGGCCAGTGGGTCATGTATATTTCCCATGAAATTCAAGATTAGAACAACCTTTGTGATTGGCTGAATTAAGGTTTGGGAAAGTTTTATCTTTTCTTTCATTCGCTCAAATTTCATGGGAAGCTTAAATGCCGTACTAACCCTTTTCTGTGTTCACTTATTTTAAAAAATGTATTTATTTCAGTCGCTTTGATACAAAATGTCTTTACTCCCTTTCATTTTTTAGAGTTTTTTTGCCCGTGTTACAATGAATAGTAATCATGATGCAATGCTTACTTAATTGAAATCTAACTTGAACTTTTAAGTGTGATATCATTTTTTTGAAATTAATGTCTTGAAAGGTATATCTCATAAAAATAATTAAAGTGCTACTATAATCAAGTTTTAACTCCTTGTTTTCTTAGGTTAATCACGTAGAGGTCTATGAAATATTACAGACCCAGTTTACTGTTAACAAATATCTGCATTGGCTTCAAAAATATCTAAGTTTGAAAACTGAGCAGTATGCAAATGAGAAAACTGATGACATCATACACTTAACCAAATAATAAATAAATTATATAAATAGCATTATCTTGGTCAATTTGCAGCAGAAAACTTTGAAACTTCATTGGTTAATAGTTATAAATGCAACATATTTACAGCTATAACAATATCCCTTCCCATGGCAACCCTGTAGCTTGGTTTCATTATTTTAGCATTTTAAGCTTGGAAAACAAAAAAGAAGTATTGCATTTATATACTTGCTGGTTCGTGCAGATGAGGTACAATTTGAAAATGTCAGTGTATCATGCCAGAACAAATAGGAAAACTGTTAATGTTGTGGAGGTCTGGAACCCAGTATGTTGCTATGATGACAAAGTATGTTCAGTTCTTACTGCAGAGCACTTCTAATGGAATCTTACTGTAAAAACCAAACATGTTTGTTATAAAATGAGATATTTTTGTATATTTTATCTGATCAATTTTTATTTGAGTATACGATGTCATAACTTGATATTTTAAAAACTTGAATATGTCTGGAATGAAAAGAGATTATTTGAAAACAGTAAACAGCATTTTTACTCTTCTACAAACGTCTTGTCTGGTTTAAAATGGCTTATCATATTTCAGTGATGCAATTTTAACATAGGTATTTATCAAGTTACAGACTAAGATTTTATTTTAAATTTTTTCAAAATACTTCCAACATTTATCTGTGTTGTTCTAGCTATAGGCTCGCTCTCCACAATGGGGATTCTCATACATTTAGCATATGGATGCTTGTCATGGACCAAATGACACGAACAAGTCTGTTAAAACAGTTGTGTGCCATATATTAGTTGGCAAGAAATCCTACTAAAGTTCTACTGACTGTGTCATTAGAGCATTCCACTCAAGTGCGGCACATGCAACAGATGTAATTATATTATTGACTTCAATGTAGTCACATGATTGATGCACCCAAACTTTGCAGTTATCACATTCTATCCACTCCACATCTTCATTGTCGTCATTAAAGCAGAATCCACAAACTCTAATGCTGGCTTGTTCTATTTCCTTCTTTGTGCTGTCAAACATTTTAGACATTTTATGTTGAACCTTTTTTTTTCTTTGCTGACAAGAAACTGCTTTGTTTTTCAAATAATTTGTTGAATAGAAAGAGATTTGTTTGCAGGTATTTAATGGTATCTTTTATTGGAACTTTTCTAATTAAATGTGTCAGTTCTGAAATCTTACTTAGTACCATTGCTAACACATCACCAAGCTGCTTATCTTTAACTTGTTTTTCCTGATGGATAATGTTACTCAGTTCCTCACGTGTGTTCATTATATCATCTTCTGCATCATCATTATTTTTTATTCTGTTTTGACGTAGCCATGTGGGAACTGTAAAAGATGTTAACTGTGTGAATGTGAGAACAAACAAGACCACGCAAAACAA
>JAOTRI020166334.1:0-19807 GCA_028564885.2 Zoanthus sanctaehelenae
AACTTAATTAATTCGAGTCGACTCGAATAGGAATTAGGTTCGGTGCATGAAAAGATCGACGTCTGAACTAGGCCTAAAGGTGCCAAGAAGACATGAATTAAAACTTAAAACGTTTAAATTGTTTAAATTGTTTAAATCGTTTTTCTTGAAAACACCGTTCTTTTTTATTTTATTTTCATCTCTCTAGAAACAGGGTCGGTCGGGTCATGATCAGTGCTTCGAAACGTTAAATTGGTCTGGCCTTATGTAAGTTTGCAAAATTGTAGATGTTTACTAGACTAAAACTAAAAGTAAAGGAAGTTTTATATTATTTTATAATTTGAACATCGATTACAGTAGCTCATATCTTGTATAGGACATGTAATTATTAAAAAGACAAGTTTTAAAAACTTTTCGAGTCGTTAGTTTTTCGGTATCTAGCAGTAGCTTTTACTAAGTGCCAACGAGCAAGACATAAACAAGAAAACGATAGCTAGTAATTACTAAAGGCTGTGCAAACTGCAAAATCTAAGAAGTGGCACACTCATTTTATTTTTTGAAAAACCATGTACTTCAGTTTCCTTTTCACATTGTCAAGCTATTAAACAGTGACATTTAATGAGCAAAAAGTTTTCTTTTGAGACCGCTAGTTGTAAATTAAATTTTTTCAAAAAATCAAGAATTTTTCTATCATTACAGGTAGACCACCCTATGTTTTTGTGTTTTTTTAACAAAAAATCTATTAGGCTTATGAATAATGACAAAAATTATTGTAAAATGTACATGGACCTACAAACATTATTTCAACTAGCACCACTTCGTGGTTACATACGCTGTACATGTAGATCAAAGAAAGCACACACACTAAATGTTTATGTTAAAACTGGAACTGAAACTCATTTACAAATGCAATGTTCATATTGTGTCGATTGTCGTCGTTGGAAAGAATCAATCAAATTGTAATGCAACTTGAAAATAAACATACCTTGGTGCTTAAATGTTGTTTGATCTTTTACGATCGGCGAAAAGTATCTTTTGTTTTGTTTTCATTGAAGTACAGTATAGATTGCTTGATCAAAACATTAAAACATCTTTTTGACTTTAAGAAAGTACAATAAATGATAAAACTTTGCATAAAACATATGCTTCACCCATTCACTTTGTGTTCTACCTGTATACAATGTAAATACATTTTTGAAAATGATAAAATCGGTAAAAACACGTAATAGCTTAGCGAGTGAATTAACAACTCTCTGTGTTCTGGGCTTTAAAAATCGAAGGATTTTATATTTTCAAAAAGCTTTATGATTTAATCCACAGCTATCCACTTTACGTTGTGAATATCCAAGTTTTCTGATAGAAGTAAATTAAAACAGAGTTTAATCAGTCCCATGTTTTTGAATTCTAATATAATATGTTCTTCGGCAGTTGCACATATACCTCCAACTTCTCGCAGCACATATGTTTTACCAATATTCTTTTAGTGATGTTTTGAGATAAAAATTCAAATCGCAAGCTTTGAGGCTTCAAACATCCGAAAAAGTGGGCAACTTCGATTCTATTAAACATAAGCATTTTTCACCACGAGAAACCATTTTGAAAACTTTCATTTTAAAACAAGCATCACACGAAGTGTTTCTTTGAGTTGGAAAGTCGCACACTGGTGGTAGTTCTGCTCAAAATGGTTATGTTACTCTTACTTACAAGACGATGACAAAGTGTGGTTTTCGCCTCTAGGAGGCTTAGCAGACACACAAAAAATAAAGTTAAGAAACTCCTAGCGGTCAACTGTCAAACCGGCAGAACAAAATCCCTCTTAAAATCGTTCACTGACCTTTCGAAACCCTGCTTTTTCCATAAACAGAAAGCAGAATACTTTCTTTAACCCCGTAGTTGTGATGGATCCATTCAAAAATGAGATGGGGGTTCCGAGCCTATTAGGATGTATCAATGGAACGGAGAAAGTTTCAAATTTTATCTCATTTTTTTGCTTTCTGTTTATGGAAAAAGTAGGGTTTCGAAAGAAGAGAGAACTATTTTTGTTCTGCCGGTTTTACAGTTGACCGCTAGGAGTTTCTGACCTTCTCAATTTTTATAGTTTTGCATACAAACCACTTGCAAGAACCCAAAATCCGTTATGTAAATTATTAAAAAAAGTAATCATATGACTTTTTGAAGAACCCACTCCTGCAAATTACTTCCAATTTGAACTCGAAGTCGTAAAACCTATACAAAACACATTGTAAAGGCAGCTCTTAAGCGTTCAAATCTCTTTTATAAAATTATTTTTAACTCAATTCATATTTTTTCAAGAAACACCTTATTACAGTATATATATAAACAGTTTATTGCACTTAATAGGGATACTCCAGAGTTTACGTATCTTTGGCCAGCTGCGGGGAATAGACTTCAGCTGGATCCTGTGGATGCAAGGGAAGCAAGACAGCTTAATGGACGTTATTTTAAGGCTAAATGGCGCTCGAATAGGCCAGTGTACATAAGGCCCAGACAGAATCTGACAACATATAGAGAACCACAGGTAACTATTTTGTTAGCTGGTTAAAAAAATAATGTACATATGTTATGGGTTTATGGGTATACATATACTTACAATTTAAGTACTGCAGCTTAAACTTGTTTCTATTTTTTTTACAAAAAAGAAGAAAAAAGGAAAAAAAATTTTTTCTGTTTTTTTGCATCTCACCACCCATCCCTCCCTTCTTGTTCTGTTATTCCCCTCCTGTGGGGAATGAGATTGCCCAAATTTTGAATAAGTTGCATTTCTTTAGTCTTGCGACTTGTAATCGTAACTGCCGTTGAAAACACAAAGACTGAATGCAACAAAATTAGAAATAGAATGACTAGATTAGAAGAACTGAAATGCCAAGAGCCAGGTTTTGATAGATCATTCATGCATATGTCACGAAGATTATCTCTGATGCAATCATCAAAACGGTGGCCCGTTTCCCTGATGTAACAAAATTAAATTTCATATCAGCCAAATAGCATTTGCACTTTTAAGTTCAAAATATTCCATATCCAGGATTTATTAACATATATATAATTTATGCACTATAATGTTGCTGTAAAGTTACTTCATCATTTATCCTTGAGAATATTAATATTTTAAATTTTACATCCAAATTAAAGCAAACATCACAAAGAAACACTAGGGCACATAGGACAGAAACAACCACAAGAGGAGAAGATGCCAGACAGTTTCGGCAAAATTTCTTAAATAATGCTGAAGTAGAGGATGATGAAAGAGCTTCAGGTACATAAAATTTTAATTACAATCAAATTTGCTAATAAATACAGAAAACACATTAAACTGAGCTTAGAGACAAAAAATATTGAAAATGCATTCATAACACATGAATGCACAAGAAACCAAACTGTTCAATCAGTAACAGAAATAAGCTATAAAAAGCAATCCAACTTACAAGAATCTATAGTAACAATTTCAAACCAGTATTGGAATTATTAATACAAAGAGCACTTTCCAAACATCGAATCAATAATTATGGAAAACTGGTTTTATTCTGTAATTCAGTTTTTCATTAACAAGTAATCTTTATTTTCCCTAGACCACCAATATACAGTACACCATACTGTAGTTTACAAATTGTGAAATACAACATATGCAAATTAGTATGTGCATTTTGTATATAACTTGTTGAATCTTACTAAATATGGTACCACTGAGGTAGTGACAGCAGTCCCTTAAAAGAAATTACTGCAGTATTAGTGTTCCTGAGGCACATGATCATACAAAAACTCATTTAATTTTTTTTATGAAACCATTGAAACAGATGAGGATGCTGATGCTGATGCTGATGACACAGATGACGATTTTCAAAGTGTGCAGTTGCCATTTGCCAGGAGTCTGGAAGGAGGCAATAGTGTAACTCAGCCTTCTGAATCTACATCCTCAAGACAGACCTCTACATTTACAAGAACAGCAACATCTAGAAGACCAACATCAAGGTGGTCTACAGCTGTAGCAGGATCAACAGCAACATCTAGAAGACCAACATCAAGGTGGTCTACAGCTGTAGCAGGATCAACAGCAACATCTACAAGACCAACGTCAAGGTGGTCTACAGCTGTAGCAGGAACAACAGCAACATCTACAAGACCAACATCAAGGTGGTCTACAGCTGTAACAGGAACAACAGCAACATCTACAAGACCAACATCAAGGCGGTCTACAGCTGTAGCAGGAACAACAGCAACATTAACAAATTCTTATGGAGAATCTGGTACAAAATGTTATTGTTTTCAAGATACTTGAAAAGAGTTCTAAGACTTTTTTCATGGTGTAAATATTTTGTCTACATTCATTGTAATTAATGTTCCTGGTAAGCCTTGTTCACGAGCTTTAAAATCAAAAGAATATGTTATCTAAAGCAAGGCCTACGAGGAAAATTTGAATGTAGACAAAAAAAAATTTTAAACTGTGAAAGAGCAAAAATGATGGTAATGTGCATATTATACTGTATAGTATGTAAGCCATTCTAAAAGTATTGAATCCTTTCTGTAACATATAATAAGGAAATTGATTTTGTGCTAAAACAGTTGTTTTTGGTTCTTGTTAAAATGTACGAGAAAAATAAGCAAATAGTCCAAAATGAATAAAAATTATTACCCCTCCAAAAACAAATCACCATGGCAACATCACACATCCTAACAACAGAATTTTACAATATTCCTGTTTTCCAATAATTTTTGGGATATAAGTCACAAGTTTTTCATCAGTACTAGGCAATATAGAAATCAACTATAAACGAAGGGTATCTTTAGTGTGTGTTTATATTACTGTATATAGCATTATTATATAGCATCTTAAATGCTGTTGAGAATGAATCCTAGATTTTCAGTGTTTTCATGAAACTCAAAGTACTGTAACCAGAGCCCTCCCAGTCTGCATTATGTTGACTACTGTACCATGACTGTATTCTTAAGCTATCAGTTTGAGGGAGTAAAGTTAATGTTAATTAGACAGCTTTTAATGGCTTCTTGGACTGTGGGCCAGTAAAAGCTAGTGTCCGTAAAAAACACAATTAATCGGCCCAATAGCACATCTTAAAATCCCCCTAAAACTGTAACTCGAGAAAAATTAACAATGTAGATTGACCAGTTTTGCACCCCTAATTGTATAATATAATTGTACAGTCGGTCTATAAATTAGCAATTTAAAGAACACAACAGTTATAATTATTATAAAATTACAGTCAAATTATAAATTCTCTGTCCGCTTTTTTTTCTATCAATTCATTCCACAAGGATTCATTTAGTTACTGTTCTTAAGGAGTCAGTGTTCTCCCCAGACTGCAGTGCTTGTGGCGCACCGCCGCTCTGTAATGTATGAGCGCCACTCTGCTCTTTGGTCAATTATGAATAATTATTTTTGATATATATTAAGACAAAGTGTAAATTAAGTATGTAAATTAATATTTTGATATTATTAAGATTTTAGCACAGGCGCCTTTTTCTTTCAATTTCTACCGTCCTTGTTGTTGTTGCTTCAAACGGAAATACACCGAAATTTCTTGGAGGGTCACAATTACATAAGAAAGTAAAGTGCCTAGAACTTTTGATATTGTACAATGTATTTAATGTTTCATTTAGAATCAATTTATTTAAGGTGATTAATTTTAATTTATTATAATTACTATTATTATTGATTATCAGTTCAAGTAAAGAAATTATTCTTAGTCGATATTGTGATAAAATGTAGCCAAAAATTATTAAAATTTAAATTTGAAGGCAAAATTCCACTGTGGTCTGTTATTAATGCCCTTTAGTTTGATAGATTGACAGATGAAAATCATAAATATTCATAATATTCAATCATGAATACTAATTAGTAAATATTCATGAATATTAATGAGCCACCGGTCTGGTGAACAATTCTGGGGAGAACACTGGGAGTGACCCTGGACTAATTTTTCGCCATTTATAAAATTGCCAAAATAAAATATACCTGCATGTGCCATAAAAATAGATAAATTTATGCTCTTTATGGTGCAATTTTGTTGTTCAAGTTATATTTTTTCAGTATTCTATCGTAAACTCATTGACACAGTTGATGATTATGTCAATGCAGATGCAGATGACACTGATGTTGATGAGGAGTTTCCAAGTTCTGGTCTACTAAGGTCAACCTCAATAACAAGTCACACTATACCAACATATCTTGAAGTGATCAATGTTGATGCTTTACCTGAACGAGACAATATTGACCGTAAGTTTGTTAAATTTTATGATAAGTATTGTCTTCCCAACAGATTTAAAGGCATATAAGATTAAGAAGCAATCTTGATTAGCAATGGGCAGACGTGGTTGGCACAGTTGGGAAGATCTCTGCTTTCCAACCACAAAGGTCTCGGGTTCGATTTCAGCAGTTTGCTGAGATTTGAATATATGTGTGACCTTCTATTATGCCTAAGCCAACTCAGCTTTCCATCATTCCAGGGTAGGTAAATGAGTACCAGCATCTGCTGGGTGCTAACCTGCGATGGATTAGTGTCCTGTCCAGGGGGAAAAAAGACTGTACACAGCATAACACTACAGAAACCGGGGATAAGCGCCTGCTGAATGCGCCACTAGGCTTTTAAAGGATTTAGCTAGAGCTTTGGATTAGCAATAATGATTTAATGTCAGATGGAATACAAATGTAATTTACCAGGAGAGTTAGAGGAAGTGACAGAGTAACTTCAACTACTACACAGCCGTTGTTAAATATTTCAGAAAGGCAAACATCAACCGCCACAACACCAGCATCAACTTCTGCAATGCCAGCATCAACTAGTACTGTTACAAGAAGATCAGCAAGATGGCATGCAAGAAATACAAGAACTTTTGGAGCTGCAAGATTAACAGCAACAGAAACAACGACAACAGCTTCTTATGAAGCAGGTAAATGTTTTTCAAAAGATAAAAAATAGAGACTGATGATTCTGGTCACAGCCATTTTGTATTTATACTGTATGTGTATATATACAATGTGTTAACATATCTCCATTACATATTTTTGTTGAGAATAGATACAATATGAATGTTTAATAATCTTTTATGAAACCATAGGTAATCAGTCTCCTTCTCCTTTGTCTAACAGTGGAGTTCTTGTTGATTTCCAGGGTATGTCATTTTCACAAAAAGTTTTTGTAGTATATGCATTGTATAAACACAGTAATTTTTCAAAAATGATTGTAGATACACACAGTTACTCTATAAATAATTAGTTCAGGAAACCCACTTTTCTTTTATTGGTAAAAAATTGGTCAAATCAACAGGTATTGATTGACAATAATTATATGGAAAAAGGCAGCTATAAAAGTTGCACGAGATCATCAATCTGACTCATCAAATCCACTCGGATCAAACAAAAATATTAAAACTACTAAATATAACTAAGTATAGTATTAAGGACAATTAATTATTAAGACCACATTAATGATTAATAAATTATATTTAGTTTAATTACATATACAGAGTTACTCCTTGCAAAGCCCTACATTTCTGAATAAATACTGTATGTACTGTTCACATCGCAATAAAAGTTCACAAAATATACCTTAGAACTCCACAGTAAAGTAAATTACAAGGACGATGTCTAAATCAATATGATCTTGGCCTAAAATATGACATTGTTTTATACAAACACATCCAGTTTTCATTTCCATAAACTTCGAGAAATATTTAAGGGAAGCATCACATATTGATTTTACCCACAAGAAACGTTATATGTACATTTCTCTTGAGATTCCCCCTCCCTAAGAAACATTACATAGAAAAATCTATATTTTATTGTTTTATAAGCAATAATATTTTTAATTATATAACTTTCAATTGAATAGTATTGGGCAATTGCAAGCTGCCTTTCACCTCATTTGTCTGAAACACCTTGGCAAGTTCATGTTCACTGACAAAAGTAACTTTGAATTATGATATAACTCCTGGAATAATTAATATCTAGAAGAAAATATACAGTATAGATAATATTTATCGGAGTTACAGAGAATTAATGCATCCTCTTTAATTTTTAACTTACTGTATGTATACTTAGCTCTGCTACCACAGCATTGAGCCAAGGTACTGTAGAATCTATCTTCACATTTATATATAGTTACTGTATATAAGTTCTTTTACCCCATGGCTTGACATGAAACCTGCTATCAGGGTTTCATGGGAACAAAATTTGAATCAAATAATCACAGAACACAATCAAAAACCATCTAGTACGTAGGAACTACATGTATTGCTGCTTTTTTCCCCGGAGAAGAGCAACTACATAAACTTAACCTCGAAACTTTTTACTTACAAAAGTTTTTTTTTAGGAACAGAAAGGATAACAAGTTTCAGTGTGCCAATTGATTGTGGTCAGTGTTATATCTAGTTTTTTTAAAATGATATATTTTATTTTTTATGTATACATGAAAAAAAATTCTCAATTCTGATAGGCTGAGAACAGTTTAGATCAAGTGTAACACCATGCAGTCAAAATGTGTAATATCATTGCAAATCATGGATGCTAGAAACTTTGTTATTATAAGTAATTTTTAATGTGAAAAATTTCTTCAAGAAAGGTCTTCATGATCAGTCTCTTCCTTATTCATTTAATGAATTCATAATCTTGTTTTTCACGCTTGCAAGTCTTCCAAAAAGCATAAACGGTGTGAGCTTCTTTAGGCAAAGTAACCATATTTAAACTTGAAACTGTTTTGTTACCCAACACTAATTACAGTTAAATTGATATTAGTCAAAATGCTCTCTAATATTAAAATTTAACATGAAACCCTTGACCACTGTCTATTATCTGCATGCTTAATTGGTCAACATCACTAGCATTGCATGTCCAGAACATCATACATTATTAGAGATTGTTTCAGTTCTTATTTTGTTGACAAACAGATGTCATTTACTAGCCACAAAATGAACCAAAAATTTTCAATTTCATATTTTTTTGTTCATTACATGTACAGTATAAGGCTGCATGTGCAAGTGTCTATTACAGTATATTATAGAATTATAAAATTATGTTGTTGTCAACTTTAAGTTGCCATTGCTTGAGATTTATTTACTACTTCCACTCTCTTATTAAAAATAACATTTTCATTAAACAATGTCTGCACATAGCCATTGCTCAAAAAATATGAAAAAGGTTAACATCATAAACTAAAAATAATTATATCCATTACAATTATAATTACTGACAATAATTACTTTTTATATATATTAAAAGTTCCAGATATTGGCAGAATAACAGCTGGTCCAGTATGGATGCACACAATTCATGGTAAATTTGTACCTTTCTATTTACAGCTCAGTTTACAGTATGTGTGTATGTTTTTTTTGATTAACTGTATTTAAGAAAGCTGACTATTTTAATTAAGGATATACACTGGACAAAATGTTCAGCATTGCTTCAATGAAAAGCAGGTAAATTGCAAATGTTCTCAGATATTGCCATCAATTATTCATTACTTTGAGGGCTCAAAATACTTTTTGAACTTAATTATATCTCAAAAAATAAAAAAGATTGATATTTTGCATTTTGTTTATATCAGAAAACATATAATTGTAAGCTAAAATGGTATCAGAATTTTTTTTCAATTTTACAATATATAGGCAGTAAATTAATTAAACTGTATGGTACAGTATGCTAAAATGTATCTAATGTTGTCATCTTATTAGGGTTCCATGATAGGCAAGCCGCAGCTCAGCAGTTTGCCAATGAACTTATTACCTTGTTTCCTGGCAATTCTATTGCTCAAGAGGTTATGACAGTACCATTTCATACTATTGAGCTACAATGTCGACTGGATTGGCAATTATTATTTGTATTAATAATCAGTGACAATACTGAGCCTCACAATGTTGGAAGGTATAAAAATTATTTTATTAATTTGTAAGTAAACCAGGAATTGAACATTTTGCTTATAATACTGTATCATATTAATTTTTGTTAGGCATTTACAACTTTAGATTAGAATATATTTCCTAATTTCAGTTTGAAAATTAATTTAAGCATCATCAATTTTGGGCTCTCATAATAGTTTGCTCAAATACAAAATATTTTCTAAATTTATTTTTTCAATTTAAAGCCAAAAACCAAGTAAGAAATTCAGGCAACAAGGAAGGTTATATGTAAATTAATTAGTTTAATATAGTTTATATTATACTTTTATCCTAAAGACATAGCCTGCATTTGTAATAAAACAGTTGAGACTTATATTATTTTATAAGGAGGAATAATTGTAATACTTTCATATTTTGTATCTCTATGTTTAAGGCTTCCTGATGCCACTGACATAATTTCAAGAAATGGATATTTTTGGGGAGCCAGTGTAGCAACCTATCCCGAAGGTAACAACTTAAAATAACTAACTTTAATATTTAACTTTTTGATACAAATTACTCAAAATCAAACAAATTACCTTTTAAATAATGATATAATTATTTCTATTAAAACTGATCAGTGTCACATTTATATTTGTAATTATTTTGTTATCATGTACAGTATGCAAATTCAATATTGCTATATCTAAATGACTGTGTTTCTAAATAGTCAAAAATTGCTATAATGATTGTCATTTTCTTAAGCCAAAAAAACAACTGAAAAGCCTTAAATAACTAGATGTTATAATATTATATGGTAAAACTGCACTGCAGGTTTGAATGGACTCACCATGAACCAATTACAACCCTTTGCTGTCATGCATCCAACTGCTTCAGTAGGCAGGCGTGTTCATCAGGAATTCCAAAACCTTTGCCTAATAGGACAAAGTATTATTTTATTTCAGACTGTGATAGCTTGGATAAAGAAAAAAGTTTCTATTAAGCAAATTCAAAATAAAATTTATATAGTATGAATGTAGAGCATTATACAGTGTACTATCTATACAATGTAAATATACATCTTGTGAAATAAAAAAGTTGTGACAAGAGGCCGTCCAGTTGCAAGCCTTATCTTCTTTTTCTCTTAACGCCCATGCTTAACGATCACCGGGTATTAGTAAATTTGTAAAAAGATGCTTTGAATGCATCTTGAAAGGCGAAAAGATATACCACACACGAGTCAATAAACAATTAGGTTAAATTTATTGAGATATTCAAAATGGTATGAATTTAGGCCGATTGCAATTGCAGAATTTTGTTTATAAGCCTAATAGTTCTGTTTGTTTATGTAAACAGTTTCAAATAACTTTGTTTAAGACCACAGAACCATGGTGGTCTGCCTGTGATTTCATCCAGTAAGCAAGTAACTTTCATTTTAGGCTATGCGACTCTATAAAGAGTCATTCATCAGAATATTTAATTTTCCACAGCTTTCCCAAAAATGCTTGCTGCAGCAGTTACTCAAGCAACTGAACGCCTTCAAATGGCACGACAATCACGGTATTTTTACGTATTCATGCTGTTTTAAATCATCTTCATTAGTCGTTGAATAAAATATAAGAAACTAAAATGTTTTAAAGTATTTGTTATTTTAGAATCTTACAACTTTTTTAAATTTTCCTTTTATGTTTCCAAAGGCAAACGGAGGAGATACGCAGACGTCAAAATGAAGAATTTGAATTGTCTTTGCTTGCTGATCAGCAAAGAGTGAATACAAGTTCTGTAATATACTTTGTATTGGGAATAATTAACAAACATCCAATCCCATTAAGCTAACAGTAATCTTGTAACAGTTCTCTACCCATAAACGAAAATCCTCCCTTAATGAAAAACAAAAGTATCAAACATTCAAATTTCTAAGCAATTTAAGACAGTTCTTGTCTTTTCAAGCAATGAAAATTATTATAATTGTGTTATTTTTGTAACATTATGTTGTCTGTTCGTAGTGTTAATGAGGTCATTTGTATGTTTAAACACATAGAGAATCTGCGCCATCTCCTTCAATTATTGTCATTACCTGATGAACTGCTAACAGGTGGTTTAGCTCTTAGAATCAGGAATTCTAACTGCTCAGCGTTACGAAGTTTTTCACATTTGGACACCAATGAGGTATTCATTTTTTATTATCTTGAAACTATATAAATCTTGTCTAGTTTATAAATGGTTTTTTTGGAAATAGTTAATTATTGTAAATATATATATTTAGTGCTGAGAACATTTCTCTGCTAAATTTTAACTTTAAAACTTTTTAATCACCTAATATAATCATTTGAATAAAATGGACGTAAATTTTCTTCGGAAAATGCATGCTAAGAAAATGTTTAAACTTTTAACAAAAACTTTTTTATTTTCTTTCTAGAACCTCTACCAGGCAGCATTTGCGCAGCTAGAACTTCCCTCGGACAACTTCACACTTTTTCTTAGAGAACATCGAGTTCCAAGATATACACAAATTATTAGAGTTCCAAATGAATCAGTATTACATACCATGATGGTGAATGAAAAACAAAAACCAACTGATTATCTTTGCATGTCATTTCCTTACAATCCACTATGTTACTTGGGTGTCACTGCCTGTAATCATCTTGGAACTCGGGTCATTAGACCTGTTTCTGGATATTGAGTAGATCAGACTCTCCTGACATTCCACTGTGTTATTTTGGTGTCACTGCCTGTAATCATCTAGGAACTCGGGTCATAAGACTTGTTACTGGATATTTAATAGATCAGACTCTCCTAACATTCCACTGTGTTTCTTGGGTTTCACTACCGGTAATCGTCTAGGAACTCGGGTCATAAGACCGAGGTATTTATCAGGCGATTTAAACCTCACTGTTCTTATTAAGTTCTTTGGGTACTAGAAGAAGTGTACGGTATTTTCCAGTTAAATAATACTGAGTGAGTTTATGGACCAAGTAATAGACCAACTTCTAAAGCTTGTTCTACAAAAAGTATAAAAAACTACAATATTTACAATTCACAGAAGGAGTTTAGTGATAAAGTAATCTGGGTTAACACCTCGATATGAACTAGTTTCGAAGACCTACTCTGGGCCCTTACATCGCCGCGATAGGGGTGTTATTGGGCAGCATAAGGCGATATAAGAAATTTTTGTGGCAAAATGGGCAATATTAGCCAACGTAAGGACCCAGAGAAAAAATTTTTTGGACATGAGAGAGTAAAAACGGTGTAAAACACTTGCAATGCAATACCTTATATTTCTTTGTCCACATTTAAACCTGCAGGACACTAAGGTGTGGCTGCATTGAACCCGTAGTGTTCATCTAGTTTTCCTGCTTCATTTTTTCTCGGCAGCCTGAAGAAGTGACTATACGATGCAGACAAATCAATCGATGTTCAGCAACTTGGACCCGGCGCATCTCTTCGTCACAGTCTGGAAAGGGGCACTTCATAATTCCAAACTCACAGGAACTAAAATGGTTTTCGTAACTTGAACGGCGGCCTGTGCAACTGCAGCCATTGTGACGGCAGCAAACAGTTAAATTATCATAGCTTCAGCGATGACCTTAAATTTAAAGCCTTTTACATAAATAAAAATAAACCCGACCTTAACAAACAACTACATCATTTTAATACTTTCTTAACTCTTTAATTTCCATTGAATTATAATGTATTACGTCATATTGTAAATATTTAACAAATTTTGTATTTATATTACTACACGTATTACTTTTCATTAAACTGATGATGGCAATAAGTATGCCGAAACGTCTTTAAAAACAGTTGTCCGTTATTTTCAATACTTATCGTTATTGCTATTACTACGATCTTTTAAAAACTCACATATTAAAAATATTCAATGTTTTTGGTTTTAAACGTATTCGAATCGTTTTATTTCGTGAAGTATTAATGAAGTTATGTATTTTTTACAGAATTAACAAATCGGCTCATCAGTTACGTGCTTTATTGAAATTGAATTTGGTAACAGTGTTAAGAGTATCAAAGATTATATGACAGACAGAATCACATCAGTCTCAAGTTCCTTAAAAATTATATAAGGACTGAATAAGAATTCTTTCAAAGTATTTACTGATCGAAGATTTAAAAATTAATGCTAAAACGTTTTACATCTTTTTGCGAGGGACCAAAATGAGCATGCAACACTAATCTGAACGCATGCGCACTATGTGTCTAAAGAGAGACTTTCTGAAGAGAGAATTTTTTTTTCGTCTTCCAAATCGTATGAATGGAATATTTTGACAAGCTCGTTTGACGACTTGATAAGATCTTACTTGACAGATTGTGATACACGATCACTCTCTAGTTGCTTATCTCCAAGTAGAGTCTAGATTGTTTTTAAAGCAATATTTTTATAAATATAAACCAGTAAGCAGCGCAAAGACTTGAGATTTTAAGTTATTGTATTTTTCCGACCCCTTTCACTTGTATACAACAATCTTCTCAGGGAATTTACAAAATTACAACACAGTAATAATATATTTTAAAAAAAAAAAAAAAAGGAATGACTTAACTACTGAATAGCGCTTTGTGAAAATAGCTTTGGTGTTTAAAAATACATCTTTATTCTATCAGTGTTAAAACCGATTATTTTAGGGGCTTGAGGTTAGCACTAAAAAAACTGGTTTTTAAAAACCTAAAAATTTTTAACAAAGGGTGTTGTATGCCTTCGTCAAATAATAATACTTTCTCAGTTTCCCGCCCGCACTTTCTAAGCTCTTTCCTTTTAAATATCTTACAACGGAGTTTTCAATAAGATAGTATAGACTAATTGCCGGAAATAACACTTTTACAGTCGGTCGTGATCAGTTGTCTCACATTTTTTAAATCTTTCGCTTCTAACATGAAGCGATAAGTACTGAGAGATACATCAGAGACGGTTAACAAACTGTGCTGCTTCCCGAAGATGAAATTTTAAAAAACAATAAAACAGTGATTGATAAATTTTTTATGAAAAGAGAGGAAAAAATCTTTCTACCTTAAAAAAAAAGAAGAAGATCTTTTCCGACCTTGCACCTTTTTTAATACAAATGTAAAATTAGCGGTTTCCATATCGAGTGGAGAAATGGGTCCAAATTTTGACCGCAAGGCATGCATGGATTGTTTGGAAGGACAGATTTCGCAACAAAATGGTGACCTTAGAGGATTAAAATTCCGCATCCAAAAAAATATGTATTCTCACTGAAGAAGACATTCCTGGAACAAAAATTCCACGTGAATCAGTAGATCAATGTTCCGTTGTTCAACATAGAAGATGGCTTTTATGCAGAGGAGCAAAAACATCTGGAAAAAAAGCAGCTTTGATTAGTAGTTAAGGCGATCGTGTGGCCGTTGGTATTTTGCATTCTAGCTATACTTTTCAATAAATATTTTGTTTTAATTCTCGTTTGTTTTGTATTAAAAACTATATAATTGTTATTTCAGAGTGAAAAGCTACATTAACAATGGTTTGAAAACCAAATATCTACGCGATCCAGATGGCGGCGGCAATATTCTTAAGAATAATTTATTATTAATAATATATTATTAAGTCAACATCACCAACAAAAGCTGTACAAGAGATCTTGCATTACAAACCTCCATACCAGTCTCAGAGTATGTAAGAGGAACTTAACCAAGAAATTATTACCTTAGAAAGTACAAATTGATGATGCACTTTAAGGGACATGTAAATCTGACCGTCACTGAGTGTGGTTTCTTTGTTAGTGAAAACCACGGTTTTCTTGGAGCATCTCTAGATGGTTTAGTTCATGACCTGTCATTTGAGGACCCAGAAGGCCTTGTGGAGGTAAAATTTGTTCCGATAAATGAGGATGAAAGTCTTAATGAATAGCTTGTTAGGCAAAGAATCTGCATACAAAAGAATGGAGACATTGAACTGAACACAAATCATTCCGACTATTACCAAGTGCAACAACAAATGTATGTTACAAAACGGAAGTGGACAGATTTTGTTGCAGGTGGATCAAGGAGTGGAAATTCTCTCTTTTAGCAGAGGGTCTTTCTTTCAGTTGAATCTTCGAATGCAATATTTCCCGAGCTGCTGTCCTTTTTTCAAAGATGGATTGCTCCTGAACTTGCATCTTCAAGGATTAAGTATGGACTTTCTGCATTAGATTTCAGATTTCTTATAGGTAGTTTTTAGAGTATACTTCCTGTAACATGTTTATCAAAATTCGTAGATTTCTTTTTGATTTCTCTGAAAAAAATCTCTCATATGCTGTAAAAAAAGTCTGTTGCTGTTAACTTTAATAATTGGTGAAAAATTTATTATTTTCTATGACAAATTTCTTGCAAGTAATTTTTTTTAAAAATCTTGTTCGAAGCTAATATAAATATCTTTTCTCGCTCTGATAAAAAACATATAATTTAAAAGATTTGATTTGTTGTCAATACTAGTCTTTCATTTTAATGTTTTTGTTTGCTCATATTAAGATCTTTATAAATAGTTTGATATCATACTATTAAACGGTAGATGGGGTAATAATTTTTTTAAAGATTGATTGTAACTAATAACATAAACAACTGTTCTCCCTCTGCTAAAAAAGATTCTGTATATATAGCTTTTTGTCATACAAAGTGTAAACAGTAATGGTCACTACTTTAAACTAAAAAGTACTACCAGTGCAAATGAGTTAAAGTTATTTTATTAACAAAATATATACAATGGTTAAGAAACAAAAAGTACATATATTTGACAATAACAACAACAGCAATAATTTATTGTACCCTTTTCTTTACTCTGTTCATTTTTTGGAAAAAAAGAATTTAAATACTTTGGGTAACAACTTTTAAAAATAACTTAAAGTTAAAAATACTTGGAAGTTGGATTGCATTATGAGATTGAAAATGTTTAACTAAGTTACAAAACTAATTTTGAATACAGAAGCTCTCTTGGCTTGCCCCATCTATTATTTGTAAATACAATGTAACATAACAAAATATTTTTATTTTTTTTTATTTCTGAGTGTAATTGTAATCTTAATTAGTTTTGTATTTATTTGCAAGATATATATTTATATCTGCTGTAAATAAATTTTTTGTAAATATTTTAATACAAAACAAACTAGGATAATTATAATTACACACAAAAATAAAAATATTTGGTTATATTGTATTTACAAATAATAGATGGAGCAAGCAAAGAGAGCTTCTGTAAAAAAATGTAAAATAAGCACAAATCTTCTATTTATTTTTATTTTATAAAGTGAAAATTAATACTGAAAAGTAATAGAAAAACTCCGATACTATTTAATTCTAGAAGTTATGATCAGTTAATTAAAAGAGGATGGAAGTTACTCAATGCACAAACTATTATCAACATATCAGATGCAAGCTGCAAGGAGACTACTGGGATTCTACGGTCAAAATTATGCCTTTCCTTCATTCTTTCAACATGAATCCTTAAACTTGCCACTTTATTTATTAATGCTCTGTTCTGTAGAAAACTCTGCAATTCCCTTAAGCATGTGAGGAAGAATAAGGGTGGCACCCACCGAGGCCAGTTCATCTTCGCAGTTAAAGCCTTTATCAGGCATAACATGGTCCCCTGGTTTCAATCTAGATAAAAAATTGCTTTGCACCACAATTTCTTTATCAGACAGACTTCCAGGAAAAAACTCATTGACAAAATTGATCACACCACTGGGACTTATACCAATTAGAGCTTTCAGGGTATTTCTTGACTTGTAGCTGGAATAGCAGGTTGACTGGTTATTCAGTGCTGTCGGCTTTTCCATTTCAATTTCAGTGCAGTCGACTATTGTTATAATATGTGGATAAAATATTTTGAACACTTCAGGCATGTAATGTTTTGTGACCTCAGATGAGTGAAATTTAATCAGAGGCTCAAATTCACAACGCAGAAACCTCAACCAAGTTCTTAAAATTCTACAAACTGTTGGTACAGTTTTTAGATACGAAAAGTAGAAGACTTGTATTTTATGGTTAAAACACATAAAGATCAATACAAACCGGTAACGTCAAGTTGATTGTATATTTTGCCTTTTTCACCAGAACATGGCATATATACCTAAAAAAGTGTCTACCCCATCACGCGGAGTGCAATTTTTTAATCATTTTCCGCGGTTTTTTTGCAGACCCTATGGAAAAATTGATGGGGCTATTCCCATGCATAGCCTTCAGGAGAAAATGTCGCATATAAATTGCGAATATGTCTTACGACCGAAAATCGGCATGTCTGAAACTGGCGAAAACATAGAGCAGAACATGCCTCGAATTATAAGTAATATTGAATTCTTAAATTCCAAAGAGGCAACAAAAATATTGACTGAAATATGTCAATGTGCAGCCCCGTTAAATACTAAGAGAGAAGGGGTATGTGAAGAAATTCACGTGAAAAAACTTCTAAAGGCTATTGCCAAAGCAGACGATGCCATCTTAAACGAACTGGAAGTTTTAGGCCACGCAGCCTACGTTATAGGGATTCACATAAGGATGATCCGAGCAATGATGGAAGACATTGCAAATTATACATCTAAATTGCAGATTAAAGACCAACACGCGAAGGACTTGCAGAGAAATCCCAGTATGAAAAACTTAGTAGTTTTCTTGGGAAAAATGTGCTCCACTGAAAAGCAGATACACCATTCCGTGGCAAGTGGAGGTAAAACGCACCTATTGTCGCAATTTTCAAGCGACGAAGATGAAGGTGCAGGTCCTTCAACTACGATGGACATTGAACCAATGACGTTCTCTGTAGATAAAACAGAGAAAAACCGTAAAAGGAAGTTTAAGAAAGGGAAAAAAATCCGTGTGGAATCAGACACGGAAGTATGAGACGAATGGATTGTCTCGAACGATAGCTATTGGGAATACAACAAGAGGAACTATCGTTGTGTAAATAGTTTTGAAATTTTATCTTGCACTATAAATAGTTCTACACTTGGCAACTCTAAATAGAATATTGTAAATAGTTTTTAATGTTGAATTTCACATTGTACATAAAATTGAATCTTTTATCGAATTAGATGTCCGACATAGAATTAATATTGGCTGAAGAAACTAACCAAAACGAACAACCTATGACAAGCTTGGAAGCAGAAAAGAAAGAAACCAAAGAACAAAATTCAGAGCCGGAAACGGCTCTGGAAAAAGCCAAAAATTCATCAAAGCGCTGCTATCGATGTAAGCGGTTAGGGCACATCCGCAAGGATTGCCCTAATAAAAAATATAAAAGACGGCCTAATCACAAGTTATATGTTATATACAATATGAACAATAATAATATGACGAACAGTCGATTTTATAAATAATATGTAAATAGCACTTTTCATTAAAGCACCTTGTAAATAAAACTCGTCACAACTTGCACTCTGTAATTTTTGGAGCACTTTATTATTAAATGATTGACAGTTCACCAAAGAAATTGTGTGTGTCTACTTCGTATCAATAATTTACCAATTTCATATAAGTTTCCCAAAACATTTAAAGTAGTGCAGATTTTGCAACTGAAAAATAAGACTTTGAAAAAAAAAACAATTTGAGTCATGAAACCCATTGAAAAAAAAAATTTATTTGAACCCACATTTAAACAAGATCGTTACACAAAAACCTATAATATCATACAAACGTACAAGCTCTCTGAAAGACTTTCAAGTTAGGGCGGCTCGATAGTCGAAAAATCGCAAACTTTTTTTATTTTTGAAATATTTTTTTGTCATTTACAAACATTGTAGTCTCACAAAAATACAATTTAAAATTTTAAAAAGATTACTTGTGGCGCGCGGTGTATCAAGCTCAGAAAAGGTTATTTCGATTATTGAAGGCTCATGTGCACCTCCAGTGGGAAGGTACAATATTTCCGGAGAAGAAAAAATAAGAGGAAAATTTACAAAAGCCGAGAGATTACTTAAATCTGAAATCAGTCACCTCGCTCGCAATTACATCTCTTCTTACAAGCCGTCACCAACTGAATTGAAGAAAC
>JAOTRI020166432.1:0-19794 GCA_028564885.2 Zoanthus sanctaehelenae
GGGGGGGGGGGGGGGTCGGGAAGGGACAAGTCTTCTAGCATCTCAAGAGAGCACTAATAATCTAGCCGTATTTCTTTGATGCGTGCCAATGTACAGAGTTGGTAAATATATGTTAAAAAGTGTTTTAGCATCATCATCTCTCAGTTTTTATTTCCAGTTTATGATTTGTTTTTTACTTTATCTCAAAACACTACTGAAACATTTGGGGGACAGCCTAAACCCTACCATCCTTGCACCCCCTCCTCCCACTACCTGCTACGGCAATCGGCAATGGTTTTTGCTAAGGTACTCTATGGCTAATAAATTGTTTGAAATCCTGTATAGCACGACATTTTATAGAAGCACGTTGTTTCTGATGTTGAACTATAAATAATAATTTTTATAAATATGTCTGTGTTAGCACTATATATTTTCACAGTTATTTTTCTATTTGGTATCAGTAACAATTCTAAGCTAGAATTAACACCATTTCAGATACCTAGGTCCAATTGACATAATTGTCATCAGTGGTGCCTCATACCTCTACGACCCGAGATTTGTCGTTCTCAATCTATCTTTGAGAGTTTTTCTGTTTTACGGCACGATCTAAGCCATTGAGCGTTTAAACATTAGCCTCAGCAGGCTAGGGGGAAAGGCAATCCATTCCTTTGTATGCGTAATTGACGTTATTATGAAATAAAGTATTATAACGAAATCAAAATATTTTTCTCCTCTAGCTTTTGTCATTTTTCTAGACCTATTTCAAATACAACACTTGGTCTGCTCCGGATCTTCGCCCTCTAGAATGTCGAATAAATATCAAGCAATCTGCCATCTTATTTCAAGGTCCTAAAATATGGAATGCACTTCTACTTTCATTAACTACTTCGAATAGCTGTTTTTTTCTTTTGTGCTAAGAAGATAACTGACTCGCATACCGTGTTCAAATTTATTTTCATTATACTATAATTTCTAATTTATTAGGAGTTCCTTTCAATAAAAACCTGTTGGCATCCCGTAATTCCTCGTCTATATTAATTATACTTGTAAGATAGATCTGTATTTATATATGTTTATGTAACAATTAATAAATAAACAAATAAATAAATAGATAAATAAATAACCTACTACAGACGAAAAAAAACTTTAGACTTGGTAAAATATTTCAGTAATTAAAATGTCAGTACAAGTTGTATTTACGCCGCTCCACTGTCCCTGAGGTAGACACAGCCTTTGAGATGAACCTTGCAGTTTATATCCCGGATCGCACATGAACTCTACTGTTTGATTGGCCCAATATGCAAAACCTATCTTATGCCCATTCTCTGGTACTCCGGGATCGCTGCACTCCACAAGATCTAAAAAAGAAAGCAAGATTGCCTGTTGAAAATCTTTGATGAACCACAGAACCTCTCTGACAATGAGATCTAACTTTGGAATGGGGAAAAAGCGGTTACTAAGCAAGTTAATCTTCTCGCTAATATTTGGTAGTATAATTTTACATCCAATGAATGATAATCAAAATTTGTTAAAATTTCAAGGGGAGGGTGAGGGGAGCTTTTTTGAGTGAGATTGCTACACTGTAGTCGAGGAAATTCCTCAAAACTACCCTAAATTTAAATTGTTAGACATATCATACCAAAAAACAAACGCTGCTAACAGGTTAACGAGATTAAACATAAAAGCATCAGACTGACTTTTCTGAGGATATCGAGGAAAATTTTAAAAGTTGCGCACTATATAAAGATAGAACATTTTGCTTCTTGCATTCCAAGTGGTACCAAGGTCTTGAAGTTTTACCCTAATTAGGTAGGACAAGTAATCGATATCTCAACTACAAAAAACAGAAATCCAAACTGAGTATTATAGTAAATCCTTTATATTTTACGCAAATTAGGTAGTAAGAGTAATCCTAACTAAGGAAAACAGGAATCCAAACTGATTATTATACTAAATCCTTGATTTTTTACCCTAATTAGGTAGGACGAGTAATATCAACTAAAACAAATTAAAATCCAAACTGATTAATATACCAAATCCTTGATTTTTTACCCCAATTAGTTAGGACAAGTAATCTCAACTAAGAAAAACAGGAATTCAAACTGAATACTATACCAAATCCTTGCTTTTTAGCCCAATTAGGTAGGACGAGTAATCCTAACTAGGGATAAGAGGAATCCAAACTGAGTACTATACTAAATCCTTGATTTTTACTGCAATAGGTAGGACGAGGAATCCAAAGTAGATACTACAGGAATCACAGTTAAGTAACCACACAAGAATCCTAAACTTAGTACCACAGGAACTTAATAACAAAGAAATCCCAAGGTTTCGCCAATCAGCTATTTTTCATTTTTAGCGTTGTTAAAACTGCATTACTAAAAAATTAATTTTACTTTACACAGAACTACAATTTTATAGCCTGAGATTAGAATGTATAAAGAGTATATAATACACAGTGGCGCAAGCAAATAAGTGTTTCTAAAATAGAATCAAAGGTATCCTGTGGTAAGCTCGTTCATGGAGCAAGTAAGATACTGCGTTGAAAAGCTGTTCTATCTCGACTTAATTTCATTAATGTACTGTACACAAGATCAACCACATGTGCTGGTTTGCGAACACCGACATATTATGTGACATATTTAACATCTTTTACTGGTATCAGAATAAGAGTACTCTTAATGATTGTTTAACGAATGCATGAATGCACTTGCCAAACTTGCGACGACAAGAAATCGATTACAAAGTCCCTGTTGTTTAAGCCTGACATCGCGATTTATCCAACCATCCCGATAGTTTTTCACGAGCTAAAAAAAGGCAAAAAAACGGGAAAATCAAAAGAATGTTGTCAGCGATATATTCTCTAGTGAGGGTATGAAAAATGTGTCACTGGAATTCCGGGTGTAGCTTCATATGAAATCTATTAATGCCGTATTTTTCAGTAAAACACTTATGCCTATGTAATATATTTATATCAAGCATTTTTCCTACCAATGTATGTTTGTGTCTCTGCTGTCCCATTCTCGTAGTTTATGACACTACACTTGTAGATCCCAATATCACTTGGTTGAAAGTTGTGTATGATCAACTCGCTGGACCTTTCCCCGTGCTTTCCTGTCAGGGTGCTGTTCATTGACAATACTCGGCCATCCTTGCTCCACTCTACACGTGGTATCGGCGATCCTGTTGCTGCACATTGCACACTCACCAGATCGTTTATAGCACGAACAGTTATAGTCGGAGGTGGGACAATTGAAATAGTTGGGTTTACTAAAATATAATCAAAAATTGTAGAAATACTTAAGTTTCAGAATCAAACAAAAGGTTAAAAAATGTGTACTAGACATACATAAATACATACATACATACATACATAGATACATACATTTATTGTACATCCCAGTATGGGCTTTTCAGTTACAATATGTAATACAAAAAACTAAAGTAAACAAAAGGATAACTAAATTCGCTAAGATAAAATATTAAATCTACAAGCTAATTTATAGTAATAAAATAGTACTCAGTATCTGTACTAGTACTCAGTATTTTCATCAGCATGCACTAATTAAAATGGACACTAAAATTACATAGCAATAATAGAGTAATGTTTGTTGGATGTGACTGGAATGATAATCACTGGTATAGACAGCAGAAGTGTGCTAATACTAAACACCTGTAGTCACTAAAATGCATACTACACTCTCAGAACAGTAATAATGTAATGTTTGTGGGATGTGACTGGAATTATAAATACCAGAGCACATGCATGCGTGCTAGTACTATTTTTTTCATTCCAGAGGTCAATCGGGCATGCAATAACTGACATGGGGAGTTGTCAGAATCAGGGAACAAAAGAGACCGCACAAATGCGGCCCCACTGCACCAAAATTGTCCAGGGGTTGCACTTGGCCTCTCCTGTTTTCATGCTTTTTTTAAGAACAAACATTTTGGATCAGTAATTGCGAGACCACTGATATTTATGGCTACTGGTTCAAACATATTTATGGCTATTGGATGATACCGTGTGGCCCTGGGGTTGAGTTATGAAACGCCACACGACTCCCGTTTCATGTTTCATTATTCAGATACCATCAAATAAAGAAAAACACCATTGACGCTGCTGTTGTATTTTATTATTTTTGGTACTCTATCGTTCATTTTCATCTACCTACTTTCTAGTGAAAAAAAAAAGACAAATTTTTCTTGGGAAAATGCAACTTTGAGCTTCCTAGAACTTTTGTAACTCAGATGCAGTTGGCAAGAACTTGCAAGATTTTTCCGGGTTGTCAGTTGCTAGGACATCTTTTGAAGCAAAAATTTGAATACAAAATTTTTGTCATCAGCTGCTTTTGGAAACAAAAGCAAAAGCTTTAATTAGCTAGTGTTATAAGCTTGCTTGGATTTATAAATCATTTCATTTACAACCTGACATTAATTTGAGAAAGCTATCCTGTCACTGACAAGTTTAGATGAGCCCCACTTCCGCTCAAGTTTGCGCCGAATTTGTTTCGCACATGTAATATTGACGCAATACCAAGGTGCCTTAGGGCGGATGATGATGGTACGCTGTCTAATAGATACATATTTGTTAAAGAGCGAACTTAAAACTTCTTCGTTATTTGGTGACTGCAAGATTTATGTCATCTGCAATCTTTAGGAAATCAGAATTACATAGATCATAATTTATTGCTTCAAAATCAATGCCCTTAATTTTACGACATGTAATTCTTTTTTTCCGATGTGGTGGTTTGGCCAGATTGATACAAAAGTTAACTGTGGAATAATCAGATATTGACTGGTGAATTACACGCAAAGTACTGCTGGGGCGGATACAGGGGGGTGACTTGGGTGAATTTTGACCCCCCTTTTCTTCAATTTTCTGGTACATTCTTTGTACTTTCCACCCTTCTTCTCCTAGAGTCACAGGTAAATTCTTTGTATTATTCACCCCCCTTCTAGAGTTTCTGGATCCGCCACTGTACCGAGTAATGAATCATCAACCTCTAATCTAACGAAAACCAGGTCGAAGATGTGTCCACAACAGTGCGTTGGCTGATTTACTAGCTGCTTCAAGTTAAAAGACTCGATAATGTCGATAAACCGTTTTGCAGCCATGTTGTTCTGATCGCCTATGTGAAAGTTAAAATCTCCAACAAGTCAAGATCTGCGAGGGGGATACAGCGACGTCCTCGAGCAGATTTGTAAACTCTTCGTAAAACAAGCGAATAGCTAACCAATTGTTCCAGATGAAGGTGGACGGTAAATCAAGATCGTTCGGACAGTATTCAAATTCCCAAGAGAAACATCAAAGCCTTCAAACGAGTGAAAATTTTTGTAACGTGAATGTTTGACGGCAATACTATCTTTATATACAAGAACAACATCTCCGCCAGAGTATGCAATCCTTGGTATATGAATTAATTTATATCCACTCGGACAGAGTTAAAAAATTATTACATCATCGCCAGTTTCGTGGAGCCAGGTTTCGGTAATGACCATGACATCAATATCTTGTTCAACTACAAAATCTTTAAGAGTTAGTGTCTTGTTTCAAACAGATCTCGCATTGAGTAACAAAAAATTAAGGCATTTTGATTTGTGCATAGTTCTAGATCTCAAAGTATCCTTAACAATTGAAACACTTAATTCTTTTTTGTAAGATTGGTTAGATTTCTGGAGCGGATTTTTAAAACACTTGCAAACATTTGTGTATCATTATTATTGGCAAACCTTTGTCCTGGAAATTTAGGTCGACTGTTAAAAGCTATTCGGTTAGGAATCTTGTGTGTATCAGGATTTAAAGAAATATCCACAAAAATCGTTGTTTCATTTGGATGGTCATGATCAGGAATTGCAAGATTGTTAACGTTGCCATAATATGCTAATTTCGGTTTTGACGGATTCGATCGGGAGTATAAATTGATAGCTTTCATTGAAATCAATGTAGAAATTTTGCTCGTTTTCGCCCTGACTTTCTTCCCGGCCCGTACGCTGCGAGTCTTCAGGATTCCATTTTGTTTTAGTGTAGAATAAACATCACTTGAAAGAAAGTATTTACATCTAAGATTGAGTAACTGTCCTCTTGTGTAGACTATTGTTCAATTGTTATTTTTGGTGGGATATTATAGTCTACGGGAGACAAATTTGACGCTTCCGTGGAAAGGACAGGGCAGATATCAACCCCACAGGGCCAGTACCCTCTGGTACAACCACAATCTTGCCATTAGACAGGTTGAAGGCATCCCTGATTCCGTTTACAGACTCAACACTAACAGCATTTTTATCATCAGGTTCAGCAACTTCATCCACCACCATCTCATCGCTGCCAGAATCGTCAATTACATTCGCGCCATTCGTTATTATTTTGACCTTCTTTCTGTTTTAGAACCCAGTACTCCCACTCTTTTAAGCTTAGCTGACCTTGTCCTTACTCTCAATTGCTTTTTTATTCCGTGATCGATATTTCAAGCAGATAAATGATGTTGCTATGGGTACCAAGATGGGCCCTAGTTAAGCGAATTTGTTTGTTGGTTATAAAAACCTGAATTTTTTGCCCGCTATATTGACGACTGTATTGGTGGTACTTATTGCTCTCGTGTTGAGTTCGATTTATTCATTTCTTGTGTTAATTCTTTTCACCCTGCCTTATAATATACTTGGGAAATCAGTAATCAGTTTGTCACCTTTCTGGACGACTCAGTCAGTATCACTGACGATCATCTTAGCACTAGTGTCCACTATAAACCTACTGATTCTCATTTTTATTTACTCTATTCTTCCTCTCATCCTAGGCATACTTTAAACGCAATTCCATTTTCGCAGTTTCTTCGTCTCCGCAGTTTGCGTAATGATGATGTTGATTTTATTCTAAGAAATGCTTTGAGATGCTCACTTTTTTCCTTAACCATACCTACACGGCCCATGTTATTGATAATACCACCCGTAAAGGCTCTGTAATATTGACCGGGCTACCTCTCTTATTCTAATACGCGTACTTCTAATATAAGCGTTCCTTTACCCTTACTTATTATCCTTTTAACAATCATATTAAGCCTATTATTAAGCGTAAATTGTTCCTTGCTAGAATCCGTTTCTAACACTTCTAATATGTTTAATGAACACCCTTTTTTCTCTTTCAAATATGATGGAAATTTTCGCTCTGTTTTAATTAAAGGCGCTTTCCACTCTGTTAATAAAGAACCTGGCACGTTTCGTTATTTTCGAGCCATTTGTTCTAGATGTCTCTACATTGTTTCTCAATTCGGTACCTATGAGGAAGAATAGTTTATGTTTAATTCTTTTATTTGTTCTTCAATTTCCTTTCTTGATGTCGGATTAATGAAAATCACTAGCACACTGCGGAAGTGTTAGATACTGGCAGTGTATGACTTACTTACTCGGGGAATGGATTGAGAAAGTTTTGGGCCAAAGGAAGCAAAATATTCATCAACAACATCATGAATTTTTCTTGAATCAGTGATGTTTCTGTGATCAATTGCTATATTATCTGGGCACAGTACATGTGTTTTTCTTGATATATTTGAAATAAGTTGCTTTATCCCCTTCAACGTATTTTTCATGTTGTTGAAATTGTCAGAAAAGTACTTGCAAAAGTATTGTTTTTTGCTTATGTTAATCAAGTGCATGATGAAGATTGTTTCTATACATCTTAAACTGGAAGTGATGAAATGGGTTTTTATCTTCTAAAAATGTATAAAACAGTGAATGAATAAACAAAGCTCAATAAATTTTTAAATACTAGCTTCAAGTTTAAAAAATTGCATTGAGTAAGTTTTGCTGCTAAAAAAAATTGAAAAAGCAAATTATTTGCTTACCCACAGGTTGAACAAATAGCATAATCAAGACGAATATTGTTCCCAATTTGTTGGATCCCTTGCACATAAAAGGACCAGCGTCTTCCGGACGAGTTTTTTTTATTATCAGATCTTTACCAGCCATCACGTGACGGCCAATTGGCATTGGGACTGAAGCACGTTACCAAGTTATCAACGGTAATGGATAGCCAAATATATTACATGTCAGAGTTGTATCCCACCCCTCATATCCATTGTGGTAGCGTTCAATTGGTGCGGCAAATCGAGGACGAACTATGTTAGATACAATAAATAGTTAAATACATTAAAATAAAATATTCTATCCAATGCAGAAAACGTTGACAAATGGGTATACGTTGAAGAAGCGGCAGCTTTTTTTACAAAGCTAAAAACTACATCCTTTTGCAAGTATGTTGGCCCGTATGGCTTGAACGTATCTCTGATTTCCGTTGTGTTAAGCGGATTAGAGTCTTTGACTCCCCCTGGACGGCGCACTAATCCATCGCAGGTTAGCTACCAGCTAACGCTGGTGCTCATTGACCTACCCTAGAAGGATGGAAAGCTGAGTTGACTAAGGCGGAAAAGAAGGTTAAATGAATATTCGAATCTCGGCAAAGTGTCTGGCTTGAACTGTGGACCTTGTGGCTGCAACCACGGCCTGCTCAGCGTCTTTGCAAAGAAGCAAAGAAGCAAAGAAACAAAGCAGCAGTTCATCAAGGAATCTGGACAAAAATGGATAACATATTTTTGGCGCTTTTAGCAAAGAAAGAATTATAAACCATTGCACGATTCATATCAATGTATAATTATTCATTGGCTGTAAGTTATTTACCTTCAACGATTATTTTAGTCGTAAACTTTTCACTTCCAATAAAGCTTCGAGCTTCACAACGATACGATCCACGATCAGCAAACTTAATATCCCGGATGGTGAGAACCCCATTATCTGGATTGTACATCTTTCTATCCACTGACATTATACCTCTAAACCACGTGACCTCTGGTGCAGGGAATCCTTTAGCTTTGCATCTGATGACAACATCGTCACTCTCATTAACTGTAATTGTTGTCGGAGGCTTGCTGACTAGGCGAGGAGTGGCTAAAAACCGTAGTTGCAAATTTAAATCAAATTTTCTGTGTTGTATTTCATAAAAAGTTACTGTGTTGTTTAAGTTGTTAGTATTAATTCAAAAGCCAGTTAACAAAGTTACTAAGCGATTAAACTAAAAAATTAACTCCTTAATGGCATACTTAAATAAACGCACTCTGTTTAATAGTATTACATATTATAACAAGCCAGACAACATGCAGCCTTTGACGGCTTGCTACAATAAACGCTTATAACACGTTATTACTTTGTAAATGTTTATAAAACATGCAACGAAACAATTATATCCTAAATATAAATTGTAGAACTACAGCCTTTACTTTCTTGATAGCCAATGGTATTATTGCCGTTCATGTTTGCAATTGTTATCACCATTTTTGGCAATTGTGGTCCGCATGGATTCTATACAGTACTTAACTGTGTCGACCGATGAAGGCTACGTATTAGATAACTCACTGGGTTAATCGTGTCAACCTATACTTAAATAAAGTCTATTGTATTGTATTGTATTGTATTATATTGGTAAAATAATCTTACAAAATACATTTCTTGGTCAAAAGATCAAGTATGATCCGTAATGCTTGAGCCAGCTTTGAATTTTGAACGCTATTTCTATGTTATTTTTTTCTTCTGTTGAAGCTTGCTCCATTCCATCAACATAAAGCAACCCGTCGAATTGAGTGGTGCATGTAGTCTGTCAGCCGAATGCTCCTAACAGAGATTTTAATGATTATGTAATATTTTCAAGTCTTATATAAATACAGTTCAACCCAAGTTTTCTTGTCCCTGTTGTTAAGCTAAATCCTTACGAGCCTTGTGGCCCATGGAGCTTACCTTCGGTTTCTGTAGTGTTAAGCGAATGAGAGTCTTTGACTTCCCCTTGACCCGACACTAATGCATCACAGGTTAGTCCCAGCAGACGCTGGTACTCATTTACCTACCCCGGGAGGATGGAAAGATGAGTTGGTTTAGGCGGAAAAGAAGGCCAAATTTTCAAATCTCGGCAAAGTTCCGAAATCGAACTGGGGAGCTTGTGTTTGGAAAGCAGACATCTTACCAACTGCGCCAACCATATCCGTCCAAGTTGTTAACTCTATAGATAAGAAAAGTTTGCTTATCTAGCTAGATAATTAACAATTTGAAGCAAGGAAAACCTACCTAGTTTATCAAAAATTGACGAGTTTCCAGCCAGCCGTTGTCCCGGTGGACCTCTTAATCCCCGAGGACCATTAGGACCGGGTGGACCCCTCTTTCCTGGTGGACCATTGTAACCCCTATAACCTCTCAGTCCGGGTCTTCCTCTCCGACCTCTGGGTCCCCTTCGTCCTGGTAGACCTAAAGCATATATTGTCACTAATATTCTTCTATAACATTCTAACAAGCTTTACACTTTTATATCACTAGTATAGCACAATGATGCTATAGGGATAAGGCTGTTACTTGTTGCTGAAAACATTGCACGTGTAACATCTCTCTGCATGTGCAACTGGCAACACAACGTAGCAAGTTGCAGAGAAAGGTGAACAATCATGTAACATGGTGTCATACATCAACCTGCTTTGCAAACATGTGTCGCAGCCAATGTAAAGAGCTGCGATCAAATCACTCGTAACATGACAGCACGCGCTCTGACAAAAAAATAAAGCGAGTTGCGAAAGAATTGCCCTCGTCTGACATGTGACAGCAAGTCTCAGTTTTTGGTTATCGTCTGCATTCCATTGCAAGTTGCAGAAAAGTTTGCACAGTGTAACGTAGCCTTTAACTACAATATTTCTCAAAATGCAGCTTACAAATATGACGGAAATAGTTCATTTAACTGAACAGACCGGATACTAATATAATATTGAAGACTGGATAGTAATAAGGGGTAACTGAATAATATTATCATGACAACTGAGTAGATATTTCAAAGGTATGTTTGGGATGTAATTATCTTTAGTTAGTATTAGAAGTGTTCTTATCAAAATGAAAACAGTGTTCAAGTTTTGGTAATAATTTATAAGTTGCTAGATAGTTACATTTGATGTAAGTCTTGTTAATTTGTATTAGTCAATAATAGGTTCAGATATACTTTAACATAAACTGGTTTTGTATAAATCTGAAACTTTATTTGTTAATTCAATAACACAAATTTAAAAAAAATACTTGAAATTCGAAATATACGAACTTTGGATTCAAGTGATCTTGCCAGCAAATTTAATGCAAGTCTTACCTCTGAAACAAACTGGCACAAAACTGCTTCCATTCAACTATAAAAAAATAATTCAAGTTAATGCGAAAAGCTACCAAAGGGAAGGTTGTTTAAGCACCATCTTATGAACAAATAGTTCGCTTAGCAGATGAAGCATAACAAACTTGACTTAATGCTCGGTGAGAGACCCTTTCGCAAATGAACTTGAAACGCGCATTGCACATAAACGTACATGTACAAGATGAAATTCTTGCTATGGCAAGGAAACCCGTCGACATATCGGAATCCACGTTCATGAACGTCTTAGAAAAAGTTCATCTCACGCATCTATACATCCGAATATCTCGTACATGCATGCCGTCAGCCTGAGTATCAAACGGCTTGCTCTACTCACTACCGAAAGCTTCAAAAAAATAAAAAAATGATAAACCATGGAACTAGTATTTCCTATAATAGCGGAAAGAAAGCCATGTGCTCATAAAATAGACAAATCTAGTTAAAACTAACTAAATGTTTATGCATGTGAATATCCTTGAGTATCTAATTAACGTAGTAAAATATTATTCAACATTCTATTATTTTTAGATTATATATTTAAAAATATTTTATATCTAATTGGCTAACGCCCACACTCTGCTAAAAATGCATTGGTGGCGGAATTGAGGAAGGACGGGGGGGAGTGCAGACCCCCATTATTTAGCAATTAATGAATGAGGCTGAATAGGATATGAAGAATTAAGCGGATCTCGGAAGGTGTTATCCACTGAAGCCGTAGGCCTCGGTGGATAACACCCTTCCGATCGAGATCCACTTATTTCTTCATATCCTACAAAAGCCGAATTCATTAATTGCTTTATTATTTATCAAAATATTTTCAAACACTTAATAAAGAAAAGGAGCTTTATTTTCACAAATTTCTCACCGTAATACTTTTGTAAAACTGCCGCTAACTCCACTGCAGTTGAAGGATTTCTGATGTTTTTCTCCTTGAGGTACGACTCAAAAATTAAGCGATGGTGTTTCTTCAATTTTTGGTATTCTCACTGTCTTTATCATTGAATAACTGGGTAATATAGCTCAAACTTGTAAACCTACTAGCAGCCATTTCTGATTTTTGTCTCCCAAAAATAACACATCGGTTCCTTAACCTGCGAAAACGCTGCATTTTGACGTCATTTCCTCGTTAAAGTCAAAATTCTTCCAAATTTGGTCATCAGTAACTGGATACGGTGAATTAAACGTGTGTTTTTAGCCAAACAGAATCGGGGAAATATTTTAAATGAATAATAATAGCAATTATTGAATTGGTTATACGTGACTTTGTGTTCCATTGGAAAACACAGTTCTTTTTTAAAAAAAGATATGTTTTACACCGTAGTGGAGATAGATTTTATACTGAGATCATCTGTATGACATATGCAAGAATGATCTATCTAAACCTGTCTCTTCTTGGCATTCTGTTTCTAATTTTGTTGCATTCGGTTTTCCTGTAATCAACGGCGGTAACGATTGTCGTAAGTCTAAAGAAACGCGATAATTCACACTTTGGGCACTCTCAATGCCCACGGGATAAATGAACGCGCAATAAGTTGTTGAGGAGCGAAATAAACTCAATCTGCAACAGTACTGTTTCGTCCTTTGAGGACTCGTCAGTGCAGCTCAGAGAAGATTTTGAGACTGAAGATAATAACAGAGCAACGCACTTATATCTCCACAAGTGTGAATTGTTTTTGCATACCAGAGTGCTCAAACTCAAACGAGTGGGCTATGCAAAAAATATATATTTCTTGTTTTAACGTTTTATTCACACATCTCCATCCTTTCACCTATTGTGTCATATTCATTTGCTTTATTATAAAGCCACCTCTTTATATTTTTTCATGCATACGCTCAGACGAAGGACTTCAGTCCGAAACGTCAGTATAAAATACACCTCCACTACAGTGCAAAACATATTTATTTTTAAGAAGAACTGTTTCTGTAGAAACACCGACTCAGCTTGCCTTTTATGACATTAATTGGAAAACTCAGTTTGGTTAGTTTTGGACAAGAATAACAGCAAAATATGAAATTTCTTATATCGCTTGAGTAATACTACATTTCCAAGATTAAACAGGTTTTCGTGTTCGTGTTTTTTTTCTAGTTTTGAAACGTGAAAATAAGAGTGATTATGTTGTCCTGGTGTTATCACATCTAGGATAATATACTATTCCAGCATACGGTTGAATATTATCAATGTCAGCACAACAAGATTTAAAACACCGCGAAAAAACAAAGTAGTAAAGTTGAGGCACTTTGTTTGTCACAATTTTAAAGGACGTATTGGTACTTCTGCTGCGTCATAGGTTCCAGTCGTAAGGTCAAAATTAAATTCCAAATTATTTTGATTAAAAAGCATGCTTTTATAGGTGTGGAGTTTTTTTTGAGTCCATAGATTAGGTACTTCGACTCGAGGAGATATTGTTTCTCTGTTTGTATCAGTAGTTACATTATAAAAACAAACCTGTCAAATTAAGCATTGTTTCAAGAATCAAAGAAAAATTCTGCCAGAAAAGATCTAGAACTGTGTAAGCAATTTTATACCATTAAAGACTTAACAAAATCAGCCACAAAACGTTTAGCTAAAAGTATGTGTTCTTAAAAAGAGCACGACTGACTTTTTTTTCGTATTTCATCCAATTATTTCCCTATTATCATAATTTTAAAATTCTGTTTATTAATCAACGTTGTAAAAAAAATACTGTTTCTTGTAGTCACAAGGGATGTCTAACACGACCTCATGGATATATCGCAAGTTCCGTAAACGGTCATGTAGGCGCTTTATCCGTTCGCACAAGCTTCGAAACAGGTATTACAACAAAATATTACTGACATGGTTTCGCATGGGCGTCAAGCAAACAATCCCCTGGGGGGATGGGGTATTTTGGGGCAAAAAGGATTGCGATGCTCGTCTCGAAATGTGAAAAAATACCTTAAATTATATCAAAGCGTACAAAATACCTCATAGCAAAAAAATTTTCTCTATAAAATATAAAATACCTTAGCGTAGGGGTAACAATTTGTTTATTCAATTTATCAGATAAAAAATTACGGGCTCAGGTTTTAAGCAAACGATGCCAGCAATAAAATACTTTTTGTCATCTGTATTAAGAGTGGATTGCAAATTCTTGAAAATCTTATTTTTCATAGCAGAAATATTGGGTGCAATTAAATGAAAGTTTATTTGATCTTCCACTTGTTGGAGAATACAAAACACACAAATTCTATCTTCGCGTGGTATTTGGGGTCTACATTAACGTTTTGATTCTACGGGGAGTGTACGTTGTACCACTTGGAAATGAAATTGAGAAGAAATCATTTGTTTCAATGTTGCAAGTAGAACAGTATAATCATTATAACAAAATAGTACACCCTTAAGCACTCATTTTTACTTAGAAGTTACTAGTAACTCTCTCTACTTTTACTTAAAATTTTGCTCTCTCTCTCTCTCTCTTTCTCTCTCTTTCTCTCTCTCTCTCTAGATGCAAAAATCAGATAGTTTGAATAATTCGTCCAACGTCCTTTACAGATGTTACTGTGGCCGGCTCGAAGAACAGCACAAAAGAGAGGCTCTAAGGGAATCAGTACATGGTCTTGATTCAAAATGGGACGCATCTCAACACACGGTGTTGGAACCAACGGACGCCTATGGAGAACTAGAGTTTCAAGGTGCTGGACAAGCGAGCAGAGCTAAGGTAAAGTTTCTGAGTCTCAACAAATTTACATTAAAGCAAGAATAATCATATATTCAGATATTAATGGTTGAACTGTGCCACTTGCAGTACGTGAGGATCGCCAATGATACTGACCCAGAGCTGGTATTGAGATTGCTTTTGAATGAATGGAATTTGGAATTGCCAAAACTCTTGATCTCAGTGACGGGTGGAGCAAAAAATTTTGTTCTTCACTCGAAATTGAAGCAGGTACTACGACAGGGGCTTCTCAAGGTAAGATGGTGGACTCTTAGAGATGCATATATTAAATGTATCTAATAGCCCTTCTATATCCTCACTCTAAAGTTTTTAAGTAACTTTTACCTCTCAGAAATTCCCAGAGTTGAGATAGTGAGCAGGTCTAATAACATTTGGTGGTGATTGCTTTTTGAAACACTCAAGCAATATTCAATCTGACGAGAGACGACCGCCCGGTCATTTTAAACCGATCTTTAAATTAAAAGTATTTTTTAAATGTTTGTTAATAGCGTCCCATTATCTCTAGGATCCTCGATGGATTCTTTTTACAGAATTGTGAATATATTTTTAGCTCCATTAATGTTAAACATCTTTGCGGTGGAATAATGATTTTCTTTTTAGGCTGCGAAGACAACGGGAGCGTGGATATTTACCGGTGGTACAAACACTGGTGTTATGCGTCACGTGGGTGAGGCAGTTCGCGGTCACACTGTCATGGCAAGACGCGATTATCCAAACAGCAACAGCCAAGTTCGTTTAATTGGAATCGCCACATGGGGTATTGTAAATCACAAAGAAGAGCTGATCGGCAAAAAGGTCAGAGTTAACCACTTAGAAACTTAAATGGAAATAGTAAAAACTAATCGAGGCAGGTCAGTAGTTTACAAAGAAGTATCAATGAAATAAAATATGAAAAATGGTAAAAATATAACAGAAAAATAATAAATGTATGTTTATGTAAATGCGGTAAATATTGTTTTGAAAAAGATCTGTTGTTTATAAAGTTTGGTAACATATTTATTTTTGATGAAAAAGCATAAAAAATAGCATATTTTAATAGAGAAAATATAACAAAAATGAAGAAAAAAAATTCTATAAGATTGTTGGTTTGCTAGTAATTTACAGCAATTGAAAATTGCACTGCTTTTGAATTTAGTTTTGAAAAAAACTGTATACAACTGGAGACAACAACAAATTACGGAGCCCAGTTAGGGCCACTTATTTATCCTCTTCAACTTCCTTTCACGCCTTCTACTTTTTTGGCACGACTCGTACTTTTTTTTGGCACAACTTCTAATTTTTTTGTGACAACTTTTAGTTTTTGGCACGACTCTTACCTGTTTGGCACGACCTGTACTTTTTTTAGGCACGACTTCTAATTTTTTGTCACGACTATTAGTTTTTTATCATGACTTTTAGTTGTTGGCACGACCTCAGCTTTTTTGCCACGACTTTTACTTTTTTTGCACTTATTTTTGCTCATTTTGTGAGCCGCTGACACAGATTTTCACTGTCAAGGGAGCCAAAATGGCGGCTACAACGTTCACACGGTTAGGAATTTTACATTTGTTTTATTAATTGGATTTGTGGCGGAGTGTGTTGGAGTTCTACCATGTTATTTTCCTGCTTTGAATGGCGATCTTGTAGAACGTGACGAACTAATCGAACGTTACCTCAGAACAGGACTTAGCTATAACAAGATTTTGATCTTTTAAGGTTTGTTGCATGGCATAACAGGTCCCATTGCCCTCTACACCAAACTTGGCTGGGTTCTTTCTGGTTCTGTGGTTACTAAGTGCCAAAACAAGGCGGGGTGTGCAGTGAACCTGACTTCCACTCATGTTCTAAGAGTTGATACTGTTGCATTCAAGCCCAAAGAGAATCCAGATAACCTCCATGATTAGTTAAGTAAATTCTGGGATCTAGAGACACTGGGAATTCGACAAGATGAGTTGTCTGTTCTTGATAAGCTTACCAAAGAAGTCAAATTCAATGGCGAGAGATATGAAGCAAAGCTGCCATTCAAGGAAGAATATCCGATGTTACCTGATAATTATGCCTTGTGTGTAAAGAGATTGAGTTCCACATTGCAGCGATTACGAACCAAACCAGAAGTCCTTCAAGAGTACGATAAAATAATCTGTGAGCAGGTAAAAAGTTGTATTGTTCAAAAAGTACAAGTGGAAAAACCTATAATACCGGAAACTGTTCATTACTTGCCACATGGAGAAGTAATTCGAATGGATACAGAAACTACAAAGTTACGAGTAGTATATGATACTTCAGCGAAATCTACTAAAGAAGAAGACCCAAGTTTAAGTGACTGCTTGTATGCAGGTCCAGCACTCTCAATATTTGACATACTCCTACGTTTTCGCACCAATAAAGTAGCAGTAACTGCTGATAATGAGAAGGCTTTTTTGAACATTTCCATCGCACCCGAACATCGTGATTATCTGCGCTTCTTGTGGATAAAGGATCCCCAAAGTGAAACTACTGTAATTCAGGTGTTAAGATTTGCAATAGTCGTTCGGAGTAACGTCAAGTCCCTTCATTGTCAATGACACCATACATCATCATGTGAATCAGTCAATGAAAAAGATCCAGCATTTGTGAAGGAAGTCCTGCAATCACTGTATGTTGGTGATTATGTGTCTTCGTCATGTTCAGAAAAAGAAGCATACGAATTGTGTTCCAAAATCAAATCACGACTAGCTGAAGGTGGATTTAACATGAGGAAGTGGTTGAGTAATTCGAAACAACTAGTGAACCAGCTTAAAGATCTGATAAAGTCAGAGTGTGAGAGTTCAGAAGTTACAGTCCAGAGTTCAGAAACTAGAAAACAATTGCAAGCCACTAAACTTTTAGAATCAACAGAAGCTACGCCAGCTGTGTCGGTGACTACAGAAGTAATCGAGGAAATGCAAAAATATTAGAACAGGAATGGGATTTTAAAAGTGACAAGCTTATATTCAATCTTTCAAACATTATCTCAGCTGTAGAAACTGAATTTGTTACAAAAAAAAAGTGTACTTAGTTTATCAGCAAGATTTTGCGACCCTTTAGGACTGATCTCTCCAATTGTATTGAAATTTAAGCAGTTGTTTCAGGAATTGTGCAAAGAACGTTCAAGTGGAATGACTCATTTGATAAAGTATATTGCCATAGGTGGAACTTGCTAATTAACAGCCTTCGAGAGGTCAGCACCATTTCCATTGACAGGTGTTAGCTCAGTAAATGTAATTACTATGATGTCAAGTCAGTCCAAATACATGCATTTGGAGGTGCTTCAGAAACTTCGTATGGATCAAGTGTTTGTTTGCGTCTTCAATAGGAAAGTTATAGTTAATCCGTTTTGTTAGCATCAAAAACCCAAGTAGCACCTTAGAGGAAGCAAACGAAACCTCGCCTTGAACTTTTGGCATGTTTGTTAACAGCCACATTGTCACAAAGTGTTAAGAATGCCATTGACAGTGTCATAAAAATCGACTCAACCATTTATTGGTCAGATTCCATGGTTGCATTAACTTGGAGAAGAAGCAGATTTTCACAGATTAGGAAACTAGCAAGTGTTGAGTTCTGGAGATATTTTCCCACCAAGAGTAATACCGCAGATATCGCATCCAGAGGTGTATTAGCATCAGAACTTGTGGAGAAAAAACAGTGGTGGTATGGATCCAATTTTCTACCCAAATTAGAAGAAGAATGGCCTAGACAGGCACCAGACTGTGCTATTACCAGAGATCAAGTTCAAGAAGAGATGAGGTCGAGCACAGCACCTACTGCAGTCACACTCAACATCAAAGCTGTTTCTGGGGAGAGAAAGTTAGAATGTGTGATACAAGACAATAGATACAGCAGTTTAGTGACATTACTAAGAGTGACTGCATATATATTGCCCTTTGTACACAACTTGAAACAACAAACAAAGTCGAACTTCAAATGCAGTGAACTCACTACAGCAGAAGTGAAGAATTCAGAGAAGATTTGAATCAAACATGTACATACTCAGGTTAGAAGTTGTGAGAAATTCAATAGGAAGAAACTGTCTCTTAATCTTTTTACTGGTGAGGAAGAAATTCTTCGCAGCCAAGGTCGCATTAGTGAATCAAAATTACCTTATGACTCAAACTACCCTATTGTTATTCCTGCTGATCATTATTTTACAAAGTTGGTAATCATTAGTTGTCATGGAGATATATTGCACAATGGAGTGCAAGAAACGTTGTGTCAAGTGAGAAGCAGATTCTGGATAGTTATGGGTCGTCGTCAGGTTGTGAAACGAGTGCTCTCCAGTTGTACAGTTGTACAAGAAGGAAGGACGTATGGATCGCCAGCGTCTCCAAACTTACCTGCTTTTCGAGTGACAGATGATTTCGCAATCACAAACATTGGAACTGACTATGCAGGACCAGTATACGTCAAAAACACTTACTCTCAGACACGAGAAATGAATAAGGTGTACATTGCAATGTATACTTGTGCCAGTAGTCGAGCTGTACATCTTGACTTAACAATTGATGCTACTTTAAATGCATTTATTAGAAGTTTCAAGCGATTTATTGGGAGAAGAGGATATCCAACATCTGTATTATCAGGCAATGCCAAAACATTTAAGAGTGCGGAGCTAAATGGATTCCTGTCCAGTAAAGGAATCAAATGGATGTATAATGTTGATCGTGCCCTTTGTTGGGGAGGCTATTTTGAACGCATGGTCAGATCGATGAAACGATGTTTGAAGAAAACACTGGCCAAAGGCTCAACTATGAAGATTGGAGATGAAGATGGAGATGCATGTAATTAGCGCCCCTGATGGCTGCTTATCTTAGAGCTCCTCATTTTATTCTTTTTCGTCGAATTTATTCTACTTGATTTCGTTATTTTATAGTGAGTAAGAACCAGATTTTTACCTTGAAAATGTTTTATTCTCGAAACGCTCTTTTAACTATT
>JAOTRI020166534.1:0-19793 GCA_028564885.2 Zoanthus sanctaehelenae
TAAATCAACAAACTATTAATTAGTTAAACGTGAAAGTTTTTTGCATTGAAATGTTTAAGACAAAATTAATCTGTTTGATTTTAAATAGGTAGGATAGATAATACATAAATACTTTATTTAACGTCAATTGCGAAGGAAACGGTTGTTCATTCTTCCTAGCTAAAAGCCAATGTTTAATCGCTCGACGGCTCAAATCTTGGCACGAAAGTCGACTTTGCAGAGGGAGGAAAACTGGAGTTCCCGGAGAAAAACCCTTGGGGTCAGATTGAGATCGACAAATCTCAGCCCACATGCGGAGCCCAGGAATCGACCCCAGGTCGTAGAGATGGGAGGAACGATCGAAGACCACGATACCAACCTGACTCCCGCTTTTTCTGCAGTAAATATTTTATTTTCTTTCCGTAAAATTTTTCATATAATTATCCTTTTAAAATTCTTTTCAAAAACCCTTTACTTCATGTTAGTATTTTCCAAAGCAAATGGCGATATCCAAGATTAGCATTAAGCTTGAAGGCGAAAAGCTCTTTCCGTATGTTGTGATTGGTTTATAAAACACCGCTCGACCGCGAAAAAATTTGTTCTTGGCCAGATTTTAATAAAGATTGTTTTAAAACAAACTATCTTAAAAAAGTGCTATTCTTCTGCTAATTTAATACAGAAAACAATTCTTCGTTCTACCCCTCCCCCCTCGTCATTCCTCTAAGTGCCGGTGCGGTGCGTAGCGATAGAATTTTACCTCGCTACTTTGCAGCTCAGTAGGGCCGCAACCAAAAGATTTACCGGGAGGGTGCACATATATCGAGTCAAAACGGACCTATGAGTAATTTAGGCGACTCTTTTTCGTTAGCAAATTAATATAAAAAGCGGATCTATTGCTCAAATGGCGGAGAGGGGGTGCACGTGCACTTAGTGCTTCCCCCATAGTTATGGGAATGTCAGTAAATACCCACCTCCCTCAGGGGGATAATATTAGCTATTAGTTAAGTTAAGGGCGGACGTGGTTAGCGCAGTTGGTAAGATCTCTGCTTTCCAGCCACAAGGTCCCGAGTTTGATCTCAGCACTTTGCCGTGATTTAAATATTTGTGTGACTTTCTTTTCCTCCTAAGCCAATTCAGCTTTCCATCCTTCCGGGGTAGGTAAATGAGTACCAGCGTCTGCTGGGAGCTAACCTGCGATGGATTAGTGTCCCGTCCAGGGAGAGTTAAAGACTCTCATCTGCTTAACACTTCAGAAACCGATAAACGCCGGCTCCATGGGCCACTAAACTCGAAAGGATTTAGCTTTTTAAAATATAAAATAACTTCGATTTTTCTCTGAAAAACCCTAAAAATTCCAATTTGCCAATTTTGACCCCTAAAAAATATGACGAGCATTCCTATCACACAAATATAGGGAGTACCCCCGGGGAAGTGTTAAAAGTGTCTCACAACCGCTTAACACTACAGAAACCAACGATGGTAGGTGCAGGTACCTTGGTTCATAAGGGTTTAGCAGTTTTAACTTATCAATCTAGCAAAAGTTGTTGTGAGCGATCGAGTAGTCTCCTATTTGGAACAAAGTGTAATAATCGGATGTCACTGGGAACAAACATGCTATACATTCCGTTTATTACATGGCAAGCCCAATTTCTGATTGGCTGAAAATCGGTCCGAAAACTTCCCATACAGGACCAGGAAGTTATTGGACTGATTTCTAGCTAACGAGAGCGCGCATGAGTTTACTTTTACTAATCTAAAACTGATGCCTTGTAATAAATATCTTAACAACCTCGTTTGCTCTGTCTATTTGGGAAAATACTTGCCCTCGGTCTTTCGCACAGACCTCGCTACGCTTCGTTCAATTTGTTGACCTTTTGAGTTTTTTTTTACTTGAAGCTCTATCACTTTTTACTCTGTATTTAACGAATCAGATCGATGAAGATACTGCCAAGGATCCAACGCGAAACAAACTGAAAGGTAATGGTTCCGTGTGCCACCTGGTACCAGTCCCTCACGGAAATGACATTGCTTCCATATTCGAGTTGGATCCAACCACGTTAGCCAGGAACGATGCGCTAGTACCGAGGTAAGCAAAAGTAAGAAAAATCCAAAAGTTCCAATACCTAATTAAGGAACCCTGCTTCTTGTAGTGCATGGGAAATGTCTAAAATATTGCATTGAGATGTAATATAACATTATAGTTGATGTTCGCGGGCGTAAATATGTTTTGGGCCCGACTCAGGCTCATTTTAGCCCGAGCGCAGCGAACATTGTAATGACATTTTGGAGAACATTTAGCACAAAAACAAGAACATTTTCATTGCTACTTCAGAAACGCGGATATTTATTTAATGAAAGTTGTGTTCTAGCGGTGGGCTCTAATATATTAGAGCCTGCCAAAATGTCCGTTAGAGCCAAAATTAATATAATAACATATAGCTTGCAGTATAAATATCTATTAGATAAAATTCCATTGTTTTATTTATTTCAATCTGGTTTACTTATATCCTTAATGTACGGAAGGAGTTGAACAAGACTTTTAAAACTCGTAAATTATTCGCAATTGTTTCAAATCCAAAACGTTTTTCGGGTATTTCCTTTTAGAAGTATGTACTTTAGAATTTATAAATATATACCAAAATAAAGGTTACGACCGATAATTTAACTTACAGTAATGATCCATTATTGGACCGCACAGACTGTTGTCTTTGCTTCGTTTTTGAAAACATGTGTTCAAACAGTTCAAACTTCCGCAAACATGTACATTTCACATTAACATTAATATTTTCAAAAAAGGTATTGTAGTATTTGCGCATCATTTCTTATTTCTGCAACCGTATTAAAGATCTCTGAGGTATTTTCATATTTGGGAAGTCTTTCTGAAAACAATTCATTTCTTTCCACACTCGAAGTTTTGATCTTATTGATGACTAAGGTGAAAGGGCTCATTTATTAATACTTTGCAGATCCTCTTATGTGCGGATGCGGCATCTTTGCACAAATACCTGGGTGCATTCAACTTCCATTGCCATTGACAAGAAGGAAGAGAAACCGGTCATGCTGAAAGTAAGGTTGTGTTGTTACATATAAGGGTAACAGACTGAAATAGTTTTGTTTTTTCTGATGGGAAAGATAGCGCAAATTTATGAGGGACCTTGAAATTGGCCTTTAACCCAGGGAGATTGATAGGCGATAGGCGATATGTAACTAAGTTGGTAAAGATAGCGTGAATCGGTATTAACAACGTTTTGTCATGTTTTGCTACTAACCTAGAAGTTAAGGTGGAATATAGTGGCATTTTAGGCATTTGCTAAAAAGTCAGTGAAGAAGGATTTAGAAAGGAAAGGAAAGTCATTAAGATGTCAAACCATGTCGCTTTGGCTTGAGAACGGTTTGACATCCGTCCATTAAAAGGTGTTTTGCTCTTACGAAGTGTTGTGTTCTTGAATAGTTCACTTCTTACACTATTGTGACCATTGTATGCATAGCAAGTGTGCTTTTTATCCTAAAAATGGCCCAAAACGCTGTACCTGGCATTTTGAGCGCAGTTAACAAGTTGATATCTGTTTTCAAGCCACAAGCTCCAGGTTCAGTACACCCAGTTCAGTTCCTTCCTCCATAGGATTGGTCAGTAAATGAATATCAGCATCTACTGGTGAGACTTGTCCAGTGCTAGGCAAATACTCTCATCAGCTTAACACTACATGAAAAACAGAAATAGGCACCAACTCCAAGATAATTAGGCTAAGAATTTTGCCTAGATAAAACCCAACCTAAGTCAAACCACTACAGCTTCTGTCGTTCTAGGTTGGTACTGCAAGTATTAAAGAAGACAAGGAAGCTTTTGCCGTTGTTCCCGTATCACCTGCAGAAGTAAGAGACCTTGACTTTGCTAATGATGCAAGTAAAGTGCTTGGATCATTTGCCAATAAGTTGGAGACTGGGAACTTCACACAGCACGAGCGAAGGTAAGATTTAAACGACCCACCACTGTCTAAATTATCAAAAAGAGTAGAATAGTGATTCCAGTTTGTGATTTGTCTATTTCATTCAGTGTATTTGTTAATGTTTCAAATAAAAACGAACCAATATTTAAGTTCAGCTTTTAAACACTGTATTCACTTGTAAATCCCATAAATGGAATGCTCTGCCGTTATTTCTACAGAAACAGTTTTACATAGAACAAATTGAAAATAGAACCTTTAAGAGAAAAATAACATATATAGCCCATGGCGGAAATCGAATCCCACATCTTTGGTTACTAATCCGACGTGTTAACCACTACGTCACAAGGACCAACCACGCTGGTAACGCAGCCGGACAATGTTATGTAGATTGGTAACTGTAGGGGTTCCCAGGAGGCTATTTTTCTCTTTTGGTAAGTTGAACACCGTAAATTATTGGTAAGCATATATGGTATTTGACTGATGTTTTGGACATGGAGCCCTTCGTCGAAATGAATGCATGAGAGATGGAGGTGACATAGTGAAGCAAATCAATATGAAACAATGAGTTTGGTATGTAAAAACGAAAACCTCTCATGCATTCACTACGACAAAGAAGTCCAGTGTAAAACGTCAGTCAAAAATTAGGTTTTTTTCCTCTGAGGTGTAAAACATTACGCTTTTGTAAAACTGTGTATCAAAAACCCTTTACATTGGGAGAACGTGGTTGGCGCAGTTTGTAACATCTCTGCTTTCCAGTCACAAGATCCTCAGTTCGATCCCAGCAGTTTGCGGAATTTCAAATAATATATGTAGGACCTTCTTTTCCGCCTAAGCCATTCCAACTCAACTCCCATGATTGGTAAATGAGCACCAGAGGCTGCTGGGAGCTAAACTGCGATAGATTAGTTTCCCGTCCAGGGGGAGTCAAGGACTCTCATCCGCTTAACACTACAGAAACCAGAGATAAGTGCCGGCCCCATGGGCCACTAGGGTCGTAAAGGACTTAGCTTTAGCTTAGCCTTTGCAGTAGCAGTTTGGGAAATTTTCGTTTTTCACTTTCCACAAATTTATTTCTTGCCCTATGGAATCCTCGATTCTCATTACTAAGTGTATCATTTTGTATGAGATATGTAAGGAGAATTTAGAGACTGATTAACTGCCTGAGTTAAAAGGTTTAATATACTTACTTTTGAAATTACATAGGTGTATAGGTTGCCATGCCTAATTATAAATAGTGTAAAAAAATGTCCTTCAACAGGGAAATTCTGTTTTCATTGTATTCTTACGTTTCGCCTGCGAACGCTTCGTCAGTAAAAATTGGTGAATTGCAATGATAATAAAAACGAAGGAGAAAAACCCATAGAAATATTATATCGATAATACGTACTCAAGAATAAGTTTGAAATATTACATGTATGGTGTCAAGCAACTGGGGGGAACATATAAACAGCAAGGAGTTAATTTATAAGTAGAATTAATGCAATGATTAATATAGTTTCTAAAAATAGGTTGCTGAAAGCTTGTAAAACAGTTTGTAGTTATCGTCTTAAAAAGCTGAAAGCGCACTTGTGTTTTTTGGTTGTATAGGAAACCTTGTAAATATATGGCTCTGTAAAGTACGAGGTCAATAATTTTTAGTATTAACCTAGCAGGTAAATAGCACTTTTCTCGTGCTGTGATTGGTTCATCAAACACCGAACCATCATGGTTATATCCACTTCTGATGATATTTGTTATGAGCAACTGTTGTGTAGTTTTTGGTCATTGTCGCAGAAACCTAAAACTGTGCGAATTTCTATTCCCCTATATGAAAGGTTGAAATAGATGTTTGCTGGCTTGTCGCAAGGAAAACGTGCAACACAAAAACAGTAGCCAGACCGAAATGAGCCAATTTCAACAGACCACTGCGATACAAAATGCTGTACCAGAACCAGTTGACCCCATCGCCTGAAATAAGACTAGCATTGTACTTACTTTACTTAATTCTGTTAGCCTAACTTTAATCTTCTTATGCTAATTAGTCCAGTCTCAACTGAAGATGATCAGAGAATGATCGAAACATGTCTTGTTTTTCAAAAATGTTGACCTTTTTCTTGAACTTATTTACTTGATGATGACTCAGGTGGTTGAAAACGTTTGTTTTTTAAATATATTTTTTTGCCATTTGTATATATTACATATCATTTTAATGAATTTCACTGATTTAAATAATTTCATGTTAGGTTTGTGACACAGCTTTTGACAGACTTGGTTTACTTTGTAACGGATCTTGAAACGGGTGGTGGAGATGTTCTGTCATTGCAGATACAAGTGCCAAACAGAGAGCGACAAAAGCTAATGAGGGAGCAGAATATACTGAAGGAGGTATGTTCATTTTTAGAGTAAACATAGCAGCAACAACAACAAACAATCTCAAAAACTTCATGACCTTTAATAAACAAAATCAAAACTCAAAGTGATATAAAATGTATAGTAATAATGATGATTATGACGATGATGTGGATGTGGATGAGGGTGATGATGATGATGATGATCATGATAATGATGAGGATGAAGATGAGGATGAGGATGAAGATGATGATGTGAATGTGGAAGACGACGATGATACTCATAATGATGTGGATGAGGATGATGATGATGATGATAATGTGAATAATGATGATGATGTGGATTACAAAGATGATGATGATGTGGTTGTCGACGATGGTGATGATGTGGATGATGATGATAATGTTAATGAGGATGATGATGATGAGGAGGATGATGATGTGAATGTGGAAGACCACAATGATAATCATAATGGTGTGGATGAGGATGATACTGATGACGATAATGTGAATGAGGATGATGATGTGGATGTGGATGACGACGACGACGATGATGACGATAATGATGTGGATGAGGATAATGATGACGATGGTGATGGTGACGACGACGACGACGATGATGATAATAATGTTAATGAGGATGAGGATGATGATAAGTTTGTTTTATAAATAGCATCCAGTTAAAAGATTTTTCTTTGACTTCAAGAACGCCTCACTAGCTTTGTCCTAGTGTTTAATATTTAATGGTATACACGAAAAAATTATTCAATACAAATTGGCAGGATTTAAAAGAACCCACACTCTTCTCGCAAAGAGCAGGGTGGTGATCCCGGTGTTGTGGTCTGTTTCTTGGATTGAGGGCACTTCTTATTGGCTGCCAAGTTGCGCCTTAACATGTAAGCCGCTCCAGCGGACCTTCTAAGACACTCTACTTTCAGACCTCAACTGTATATGCTTGTAAACAGGTTCTGAAAAGCCCTGAGGGAAGAACTTGTATATGTATTGTATTGTATTGTATTGTACGGTGGTTTGTGTTTTCCACCGCTTTACATTCTTATTTTTGGCTCGTGGGTCATCTTATGGAATAATTTGTAGCAAACATATTTATGAGATGTTTTAAGCCATATATTTTTTGGAGAAACTTGGCAATAAAGCAATTCACTTGCTTTTGATTTTAATGTTTTTTGGTATTACTAAGAAACATCACTTATTTTTCACCCCAGGTATCCATGAGCTAAAAATGTTATTTTGCTGAAAAGAAACATGTTATGAAAACCTCTATTTCTGTCTTTGTGTTTCCATGTTAAGTGATGGATCTTTAATTTCCCTGTGCGATTCCCTCCTCACATACACCGTCATAGAGAACGTGTGAGAGGTTATTTTTTTCGTTTCATTTAGACAACTTCATTGAATTTGGATCATTTGGGTACTGAAGGAATAAACAGTTTTGTTTCTTTGCTACTTCAAGGTTTTCCATCTACTGAAGGCTCCATTTGTAGAGAAGAGCTGTAATGGTCCTTACATAAAGATTGATCAGTTATCTGACCCGCGCCATGCTCCACTAAGACACATCTCCAGGCTATGTTACAGAGTTCTTAGGCATTCGCAGCAGGATTATCGCAAAAATCAGGTACTGGAAGTGAGGCAGCGTAAGTATCCAGTTTTACAAAAAAGTAATTTTAGTTTATTTCTCCTTAATCATTTTCAAAGAAGATTAAATTTTCAATATTTTATAATATAACCATGAGTTTATAATACATGCTATGTTATTTTTTAAAACTGTCATTTCATTTAACTCTGGTAACGATGTTCTTCTTCTAGGTAGCGATAATCTTGAAAAAATAAAATGTTTAATTTTTAACCTTGGTTTGTCTAAACTACTTTGCGACTTACGTCAGTATTTTATTCCCTCCACTACAGTGATTTTTATAAAAAGGCTTTTAAAGTTTTTACTTCAGGGCTGCATGTGGTAAGCCCAGTTTTGAAATAGTTTTATCCTCGTGTTTTTGTCTTCCAGACATTTTGTGCATAGCACAGTTATTTACGGTGCAAACTTTATTCATAAAGTTCATTTTTTGCTCGATTTTGTTGTGTAAGAAAAGGGAACTGACCTAAAAGGTGGCCCAGTGAGGCTTTTAGAGCTTCTTGTTGTACTGCGATATTAAATCTGTTTTTTTAAATGTAGGAATACATTGCCAAACAGTTTGGATTCATGCAGACACAGATAGGCTATGACATCCTGGCCGAGGACACCATCACAGACCTTGTGCATAACAACAGGAAGCTTTTGGAGAAGCACATAACTAGAGCTGAGATTGAGACGTTTGTCAGCTTGGTTCGCAAGAAGAGAGAGTGCAGGTAGCACTTCGACTTAAAGAAATTTCCAACACTAATTTTCATTCTTTTGTTAGTTTTTATTCTACACGCTTGCCAAAATTAGATGAACATTTTCAAGAAATGTGAGAAGCAACACGACTGGTTCACGATGTAATGAAAATAGACAACAACGCCTTGTCAAGGTTACACAGAAGCTAAAGAACTTACGAGGACATTTGTAGTTGTGTAGGAATTTATGAACAGTAGAAGTAAAATAAGTTGTGATTGCGAATTGAAAATATGCACAAAGATTGGAATATTGGCATATCGGTAATACAAATGAAGGGGACAAGAACTCTAAGCCACTGTGTACACTCTATTCCAGTCTTGTATTTGTAGATTAGTACACTTTTCACAGCCCTTTTTGTTCATTTCAATTTTGTTTCACTTATATTTACAAGAACTAATAAGACCACAAAATTTCTATGCATATTATTAAATAGATATCTGACAGGCTTAACTATAATGCTGCTTTGCATACCAAGTCGGACTGATACAGGGTGGAGTCTGAGAGGCTATTTATATTTGTAAAAACAAATTATTTCTCCCCCACGACTAGGTCGTTTACTGACTACGCTACTCCTTTCACAAGCTTGTGTAAAAAGTATATCGATAGTTTAAAAGAACATGGTATCGTGACCATACTTATTGTGCCGGAGATTCTACTTATATATTAATACTCAAAATATAACTACCTTTATTACTTTAAAACCAAGTTTAAATGGCTTTTTTCTAAAAAGCTCTAATTCTGTTGCAGGTTTTTGGATTATCTATCAGATTTGTGTGTGTCCAACAATATGGCGATTCCTGCTACTCAGGAGCTTATTTGCAAGACTGTACTACACCCTGCCAACTCAGACTTGTTGATAGAGACAAGGTTAATAGTGTTTTGTTTTTCCACCTATTAAAAGTATTTTTCTTTGTACCTTGAAATACAGATAAATACTTAAGTCCTGCACAAGTAAGCTTTTGAAAATTGTAGAAAAATGATTTTTTACATACATAATTAAAGGATGTTAACTTCCTAATTAATACTAAAACAAGTATTTGCAAAGGCTTTTACAAAGATTAGTATCACCATGAGTTACAAGCGATTAACAGTATGAAAACAAGTATTAGTGTGTTTGAAAAGATGATGTGATTATTCTAAGACTTTTATAATCAAAGAGTTTTGAAATAAATGTTCAGATCAGAAAAATTATCTGGAAAGACCGGAGGCTCCACTAACATTTGCATGATGCTTTGGTTCACCTCGTTGGTAGCGTAATAGTGCAGTTAGAAATACCAATTTCTTTCAGGTACAAGGTACCCAAATCAAACTCTGGCTCTGTCAAGTGTTGGGTACTAATTTGTCAATCTCTGACGCCAAAGTCTACTCGGATTCCTTTCTTACGAACCTTAAAATAGGGATTTACTGGTAGCTAATGAGTCAAGACGTTTGTTTTTTCTAAGGAAGTCGCACTTAAAGCTGCTTCATTCTGACTCTATGGCTCACTAACTTACTCATTCCCACTAATCCCTTTAGCGCCATGAGGCACAAAGCTCACGTACAAGCGTTCTCAAATTCCCACTATAGTTGGTTCCATTTTCTTAAAATCTGTCCAAGATATCCCAGGGTTCAAAATAACGTTCTAAAATTTTGTTTTCTTTTGTAAGCTCTTTTGTTTGGTCCGAAATTGTTTGCCGGCTGTTTTCGTAGTTAGGTAAAATATCCTGTTTGCAAAACGGTATAAACGTAAGTAACCCGTACAATACAACTGTGTTGTTGAAACAAAAATCGCCGACAAGGTCCAAAATCTGCCGGCCATCGCCGGTAGCCGGCCGCTATTTTGAGCCCTGCATTGTTTTAATTGCTGAGAAAGAGAGAGCTAGCATTTATCTTGTTATTGCAGTCCCTGATGATGGTAGGGTAGAGAAAAAAGAAAAAGAGAACGTTGAAAAATATCAGGACTTAAAGAGAGAAATAGGAAGATTGTGGAGAATGGGAAAATTACCAGTAGTGCTTGTAGTGATAGGAGTACCTTGGGAGTGTAACGGAAGGACTTGATTAGTGGATCGAAAAGCTTGAAACTCCATGCAATATTGCCGTTATGCAAAAGACTGCCTTGTTAGGAACAGCAAGGATACTACGAAAAGTTTTAGAAATTTTAAATTAAGGAAGAAGGTCGTCTTGTTATCTCTAGGTCGTTTGTTATGACTCGCCTAACTGGAGTATTTACGGTTATAAGAACAGCTAAAGTATTAGCTAAAATGAAGAAAATAGTAATAACAATGATAATAATGAGAACATATTAAGTTAGATCCAAACCATTTATATTTATTTTGTATTTCTTCAAATCTAAATATTCTAGACAAATCTACGGTAGTTACAGTGACTTTAAGAACAGACGCAAACTCGAAATATAAATTAACTGTTTGATTATTTATTAGCATTGTTAAGAGATTCTCATTTTACTCACAATATCCTGGCTAAGTACTAACTTCGTTTATGTTATTTTATGTACGTTTTGATATTTTAGGTCGTAAAATATTTGCTGGAGAAAGGGAAAGTTGATCCAAATATTAAAGATGAAATACTACAGGTTTGTAAACAAACTGTCATAATAAAAGCAACTAGAATTTATGATATTCGGCCCCGACGGTAGTTGAAACTTTAAACCATTGTTAGAAGCAATAACCCTTTCTCAGTACAAGATACCTTTGCTGGATTATTCAAAGGTTGGTCAATTTTAAACCTTGGTTGAGCAACTATTCTATTATATTGTATTGCATTGTATTGTATTGTATTCTATTGCATTGTTTTGTATTGTAGTTGCCAACGAGTCAGCCTAGCAACACTGCGAGGCTGGTGAGGCGGTTTTCCTTCTGAAAGGGATTACTGACTTACCTTCCATGACGTGGTGCAACTTTTCCTTATCACTCTGTCATTTGCATTCACACTAAAGCCATGACACAAATAAATAGATAGACAGACAGTCAGACAGACAGTCAGACAGACAGACAGACAGATAGATAGATGGATGTTTGACGTTTCAACTGTTTGTGTAAACGCGAAATCCTTTTATTTTAATTATATTATGTGCATTTGTCAGTTATTAATAAGAAGTGCAGTTCTCAGCGAAAAAAACTATTTGTTGTTAACGTTTCGTTCGAATTAGGGTGTTCCTTTAAATGGAGCTTCAGAGTTTGGTTCAGTAGATGCAGCCAGAGTACTATTAGAACACGGAGCCAAGGTGAGAAGTTTCATATTGTAAATCTTTCCCCAATTTGTGTGCCAGATGGGTTTATAGTTGTAAACTTTACTGAACTCAAGCATGAGCATTTTAGATATAATCGTGTTGCAGAGTGTTTGCAGCCGTGAACAGCTGTTTCTGCCTTATTGGTCTCGCTAGCACGGCAAAGGTAATAAACAGGTTAATGCATGCACTTTTTCGACGGCAATTTGTGAGCGAAGACAAAAATGGAACATTTAATAATTTTCTCAACCCGTGCCCACTACAGAAGTCCGATGATTGACGAAGAGGAATTTAAATCTACATAAACATTCAGGGTCCGTTAAATATAGCGACTTTGAGCGATTGTTGGGACATATCAGGTAATACGAACTCGACGTAAACTGCTTTTTATAACATGCTAGCAATTACTGTTCATAAAGACGTTATGGGTAAACGAATATCCTTAACGTTTCCAGTTATGAATTAGTTCCTCGTAGGTTGGCTATTATAACATGCTAGCGATTGCTGTTCATAAAGACGTTGTGGGTAAAATGTCTCGTACTTTTCCAATTTTTGGTCAGCTATGTAATGTGACTCGTTTCTTGTTGCAGATAAACGAGCAGGACCTGCTAGGCAACACGGCGCTCCACATAGCATGCGAAAATCAACAGGTAAACTCCATTAATTGCAATAGCAATCAGTTATCACTTTTTCATAGAATCTCTGACACACTCATCGACACTTGATGATTTCTTCCCTTCCCTTCCCCTCCCCTTCCTTTTCCTTCACTCCACTTTCCTTCCTTTTCAATTCTCCTTCACTTCCCTTCAATTTCCCTTCCCCTTCCCTTCCCTCCACTTCCCTTAGCCTTCATTTTCTCTTTCCTTATCCCTTCCCTTTCCTTCCTTCCACTTTCCCTCCCCTTCACTTCGCATTCACTTCTATTTCACTTCATCTTCACTTCCCCTTTACTTCCTCTTCCCTTCCCTTCAACTTTTCCTTATAAAGCTTATTGCTTTCATAGATTATTGAATACTGTACATCCAAATATAGCAACTGCTTCCACTTCGAATTGATGATATTTTGCACTAGAAATGCTAAAGTATTAAAAGCCTACGCGGCCACCTTATCTGAATCTTGCTTATTGCAGAACGAAATGAAGACGTTTCTTGTCGAGCAAGGAGCGGATATCTCTTTAGTCAATTCAGGTACGATGATTTAGTTTTGAAAGAAATTACTGTGTTTTGGAATGAACTGCGGTCATATATCAGCAGTTTGAATAGTCAAATAGAGATAATAGTGTACATTCTTTTGCCAGCAAATCTGATTTTTGTTTTATAACCAGTATATAAGTGCTAAAGAGGTTTCACCCTTTAAACACTCGGCGCTAATGCTACGGTAATTGAGAACGCGGACTCGAAAGGGTGCATGCAGTCAAACACGTCATTCTTGTCAAATCTTGAGACATTTTGGTTTACTTCGCCGAGAATATTAGAACATTTCCACAGGGTGAAGAGTGTATTTGGACTCCTTTGCCCCTCTTTTCAGAAGAGCCTTGAAAATCAAAGTTAGTGGGCACAAAGCTTTCAAGAATGTTATAGTTTTTCAAATATTTGTGTTGTGTCACTTAACTGATGTCCATGGAAACAGGAACATCAGTTGACGAGGTCATCATTGCAAAATTTTGAAAAATATTATCTTTCCGATTTCTTTTAGATTTTTGTTGTTGTAAGCTGTTCAATTAGTTTTATGACAAACTTTTACTTTAAAAACCTGTAATAGAATATATGTTATGTTACAACACGAGATTTTTCATAATGAACACTGAGATATTGAAAGTTTGGTGGGCAACGCTACAACACGTTACAAAAAATTCGAGGGGGGTACATTTGATTCCGTTTCACGTTAAATTGTGAATATTTTCCTCCCCGCCAACTTTTTTCTTTCCAAATAGATATCTGAACAGACATAACTACAATGCCGCTGGAAAAAAAATAGCAAAACAGCCACTGTTCATCAGCAGGATGCCCAAATTGTGTGCAACTTTAGTTGCAACTGCAATTCTCTTTAACTTTTTCTTCACCATGTAGCCCCCTAAAATGTAATTAAATCCTGTCTTTGAATCTGGCAAATTTTGGATCGAACCAGTTTTAGCAGTCATGGATGGCTAACAAACAGACTGGTGATCTCATTTCTTCACGACGGAGTTCAATTCTCCGAGAGCATATAGACTGAATCGAGAACGACGTTTTTGGCGCCTTTTTTAACTTTAGTTGCGCACGCGCTACCACGATGTACGCACGCAGATTAAAAAGGCGCGAAAACAAACTTTGAGGAGCTTAGTCATAAGCAAAATGATCGTAAAACTCTTTGCTTGTACTGCAGGAACGTGGAACAAAAGTCAATGTATTTGTAAGTTAATAATTTTCTTTATGAAAAGATTTGTCAATTTTTGGTGCCTGAAGATATATTTTTGATGAAAAAACTTCACAGTTCTGTCAGACCAACACGGAGGCAAACAGAAACTAGTTGGCCTCCGTGAAGATCACCACGACCGCAAGGCGTGCTCAGGTACGCGACATCTGTTAACACTTTAGTTCTGTTTGGAGTCCGTGACAACAAGAACGTCTGTTACTTATGCTCTCTTTTATTTATCTGCAACAAGTATGTTATTAGATTAAATCGTTAGATATTGTAGAATTTCATTAACCGTGCGAATTGTTTTCTCTCAACTCAGATGGGAACGCACCGGATCTGTAGAACTGAAGCCTATTAAATGTTGCCCAACAATCTGAATTCAATTCAATTGAACAACGGAAATCATCTGGATTTTCATAATTAATTACATAGTGAATACAGAAGAAGAAGGAATGTGAGACTATCAAGGAATCTAATAGCAAATACAGTCTAGGTCAACTCGTTATAAATATTTTGAAGACAATCAGGAACTCAAGTTCAATTCATTCATACATGTAGGCTAATGGTATAGATGTAAATACTTAATGCGATTAATAATGTTCTCTGAAAGAACTGTTTTTCTTTGGGTGATTAAAATTGTACATGTGAGCCCCTGAAAAACATTCAGTTTTACAATCAAACTAATCGCTAGCAGCTTTAATATGTTTACTAAGTTGTAAAAACAAATTGGAATCGGAATTTTAAGTTAAGTTCATCTATTTATTTCACTATTACTTTCTCAATTTGCTGATACACTAGGTATATTTAAAATTTTCTTTTATTACGTATTTTACTTTTCAATTTTTAAAATCTATTATAAAAGTATAGATAGTGTATCCATCCTGGTTTATTATTTAATATTTTAATAGATAAAATCCCAATAAAGACAAATTGTATTCAATTGTTTACTTGTGCTGTTTTTGAAGATTAGATTTTCTGATTGCAATTTCGCTTCTTTTACAAATATACTCTTTTTAGTTTTCCCCTTTCTCCCTATATCATTCACCTTCCCTTTCTCCTCCTCCCCCTTCTACTGCTACTCTGTTCCCTGTTTCTCCTCCTGCTATTATTCCTTTTCTCCTCCCCCTCCTAATGCCACTCTGTTCCCTGTTTTTTCTATTATTCCCTTTCTCCTCCCCCTCCTAATGCCACTCTGTTCCCTGTTTTTTCTATTATTCCCTTTCTCCTTCCCCTCCTACTGCTACTCTGTACCCTGTTTCTCCTCCTTTTATTCCCTTTCTCTTCCCCTCATACCGCTACTCTGTTCCCTGTTTCTCCTCCTATTATTTCCTTTCTCCTTTTCCTCTTACAACTACTCTTCTCTTCCTCCTCCTAGTATTCCCTTTTCTCTTTTTTCCCTTCTTACTACTACTCTTCTCTTCCTCTTTTGCCACCTCCACCTATAATTCCCCTTCCGTTTCTCCTGCTACAACTCCCCTTCTCTTCCTCTTTTTTCTTTTACTGCTATTCCTTTTCCCTTTCTCTTTTTTTAAGAGTATCTCCCCATTCTTCCCCGCTCTGCTATTCCCCTTTCCTTTCTCTTCTTCCTACTACTATTCCTCGTCCCTTTTCCTCCTCCTCTTCCCTTTCCTCCTTACTCTCCTCCTCCTCCAACTGTTACTACTGCTACTGCTGCTGCTGCTGCCGCTGCCACTACTACTACTACTACTCTCTCTTCCCTTTCTCCTCCTCTTACTACTATTTCTCTTCCTCGTTCTCTTTCACCTTCTACTACTCTTCTCATCTACTTAAGGGTTACTGGAAGTGAACGAGAAATGCGAATAATGGACTAGGCGAACGAACTAAAAGTAACTAACCCTTTTAATAAGCAAGCTGAGTTCACTGCATTGCATGGCGCGCCTTACACAACGAACTTCAAGTAAGAGTCGAGTTTGAACAATTTTATTAAATAAGTACATAATTAAACTTGGATTTTAAGTTCAAATAGAATAGCACAAAAATAAAAGTCATTCATGGAAAATGATTTTAACAAGACAACTCTTAAATTAAATGCGAAGAAAATAGTTTTTAATTAAGCAAATGCAAAACGAATCTTTTACTGGAATTAGTCAAAAACTAAAATTAAATCGCAAACAAAAATCGTCAAATACCTTGTTTTCAACTTCATCAGCATCTCCTTTGTGAATTTATTTCAGTGTTTTAATAAAATATTTGAAGAACTCAACCAACATTTGAAATGTTTTCTAACCCTGCCATCCCCGATTGAGAAGTAACGAAGCGCCAACGAAGATTTTTTGACAAAGCAAGTTGGGAATCAATATATGAAACTCAACTCTAATAGGACAACTTTAAAAAAAATAAAATCACTGATTAGTTTTAAGAATTCTTCTTTTTCTATACTCAAAAACCTTTGTATTTCGGCCATTTGCAAGCAATCGAAAAGCGCATGGTAAAACTTTTATAATGAACTGTGTGCGTGGTCTGTTCTCTGATTTATCATGGTCATGTGATCAATTTTAACCAACTGCACGCGTGGATTTTTTACAGTGAACGAAGGTTGCTTATTAACCCTTTTTCTTCTACGCCTCTTCTTTACTACTTCTGTTCCCTTTCTCAGTCTCCTACTACTACTCCTCTTCTCTTCTCCTTTTCATGCTGCTGCTCTTCCCCTAGGCTCGATATTCAACCGCTGTTCGGGGATGAGCCTGCACACACCCCGAAAGACATGTGCGCGGGCTCATCCCCGAACAGCGGCTGGATACCGAGCCTACTCTTCCCCTTCCTCTCGTTACGATATGAACTTGAGTCGCTGATCGTATGCATCGCATGTTCGTTGCTAGTGACATTCGAAAGTTACACTGTATTCCGAATAGAAGTCTACTAACTTCGAACAAAGCATTTAAAAATGTGTGGAATTCGATAATTTCTGAAATTCATTTGCTTACTTCAAATAGCACAACTTTAATATTACACAAACTAATAGATACTTCGTTTGTCTGAGATTCTGGATTCAAATAAACGATTCATTAAAATTTGCTTCGTAGTTGTTGCAGTTATTGACTGTAACGTGTACTATAAACACTGATTAGTAAAGGATTTGAGCCATGCGACCTCAAATGCTTGCGCTCGCTTACTGTTGAGAAATCTTTACAACACATATAGCACACACTAGTAGCTATAATTCAAATTCTGGTTTATACTCATTTTGTACGGGTTTTGATACATTTACTGTTTAATTCTGATTTCCTGAAAAGGCTAAATAATAGTTCAAGTATACTAAGGTGTGTTTGGATGTTTCTGTTTACGTAAAGAAACATTCATTACGTTAATGTACATGTCACATAGCTTGTTCTTGCGATGGCAAAGTTAAGTCACGTAATATTTAGGGCTGGGTATTGACGAAGATAACCAATTTTAAAGCATATCAATTAGCACTTTTTACTGTAATTCAAAACTACTCTTGATTGGATAACTTTTACCTAAAATCAGTTCTTGAATAGAAGTTTACTATAAATCACGATATTAAATCATTAGTTTCCGACACATTCCCCCAGGTGTTCAGCGTATTGAGCACCTGCACCAAGGAAACTATATTTTAGTAAAACAAAGTTCAATCAATCAAATGTCCTCTTGCTCATAATCAGCTATAGCACGTATTGCTCCGGTTGTGACTTCTGCCGCTTTGCGTCTTGGTCGGAATACTTCTGCTTCCGGGTTCAGATCCAAAGGTTTTGCTGTTTTGGGAGTGGTGTGGAGTTCAAATGAGTATATAGCTTGGATGGGACGCTCAAGGTCCCCTTTGGTGGTCTGCAGTTTGACACCACGTACTTTGCCATCTTTACTTGTGAGGTGGCATAACACTTTTTCGATTTTCCAATGATTTTGGTTAGCGTTGTCTTCCTCAATAATAACAATGTCACCTTCAGACGGTACGGTATTTTGTTTTTAAGTTTTTTCTTGTGTAGTTCGCGTAACGCTTTGAGCTACTCACGGGTCCACCGTCGCTACATCGCATCCTTGGCTGCACGTACTCGTCGGACGTCTCTTCTCAACTGCTGACTATCTATTTAGTTTAGCTCTAGGTCTAGATCTGCTGGTACTTGTGGAATTGGATGGAGAAAAGTGTTAGGTGTCAGGACAGGTACTTGTATAGCATCCTCCACGTAAGCTAGGGAACGATTGTTCAGAGCCATTTCAATATCCACAATGACCTCTTCAACCTTCTCTCACCAGAACTCACATGCAAGTTCCAATCGCTTTTGTTCGAATTCGATAGTGTTTTTAATCCCAATATGCCCGTAACAAACTTGTAGAGCTACAGCACAAATTCGACGAACTAGAAGAACTTGGGGTATTTAAACGATCCGAGGACATCGGCATTAACGTCGAGTACCTCAACCCATCGTTCCTAGTTAAGAAAAGCAATGGAGGCCACCGTCTTGTCACTGCATTTGCCGATGTAGGGCGATATAGCAAGCCTCAACCGTCGCTCCTGCCTGACATTGACTCTATACTTCTTCAAATCGCCCATTGGAAGCACATCGTAACCACTGATCTTACCAGCGCATTTTACCAGATCCCTCTTGCCCGCGATTCCATGAAATATTGTGGTGTCGCTACCCCATTCCGTGGAGTTAGAGTTTATGTCCGCTCAGCAATGGGCATGCTTAGATCTGAAACTGCTTTAGAAGAACTAATGTGTCGCGTGCTTGGTGACCTTCTCGAAGAGGGAGTAGTTGCTAAAATTGCCGATGACCTCTACTGTGGTGGAAACTCTGTAGAGGAGTTACTCAACAACTGGAAAAGGGTTCTACAGGCTCTCTCTAAGTGTAGTCTGAATTTGTCTGCTTTCAAAACTGTTATAAACCCTCGATCAACCACCATTCTAGGGTGGAGCTGGAGCTCAGGTACACTTCAAGCTTCCCCTCACCGAATTGCAGCCTTAACCTCATGTACAGAACCCTCTACCGTTGCCCGTATGAAGTCATTTATTTGAGCCTACAAGGTCTTATCCCGTGTCATTCCACATTGTTCCTCTTTAATTGCCCCTCTTGTCGATGCCATCACCGGCCGCCAATCACAGGAAGAAATTATTTGGTCTGATGACCTTCGTAGCTCATTCCGCCAAGCCCAAACTGCTCTTTCTACAAGCAGATTTATTAAACTGCCTCAACCAGACGACCAGCTGTTGATCATTACTGACGGCGCTGTAAAATCTCCTGGAATCGCTGCAACTCTTTACGTCACTCGTAATGACAAGTTGCATCTTGCTGGCTTTTTTAGTGCAACTGGTTGCTCTGCGAAATTGAGGCCCATTCTATTGCTGCTGCTGTGAAACACTTTAGTCCTTATCTTATTCAGTCTAGTAAGCGAGCATGTATCCTCACTGACATCAAACCATGTGTGCAAGCCTATGAAAAGCTCTGCAGAGGCCAGTTCTCTGCTAGTCCTCGCGTAGCAACATTCCTCTCCACTGTCAGTCAATATCAAGCTTCCGTTCGTCATGTTGCTGGATCTGCAATCCTTCCATC
>JAOTRI020166639.1:0-19790 GCA_028564885.2 Zoanthus sanctaehelenae
ATCAGTTTGCTCCATTTTGTATAGATAACAAATGACGTCAAATCACTTTTTTAGCGCTCGCAAAAACCCATCACGGCTCTGCTTTGTATCTTCTTTCGAAATAAAAACGCTTTTATTAATAATATCGCCTCGTGTGCCACTTTTTTGTTCTTACCACAATTTGACGTCATCTATCATTATTACTGAACAGACGCACGGCAACATGGAATCTATTTGTTAAATGGATGTATATGTATGTGTGTATATATGATACATAACTATTTAAATTGAGAATGTAAAGCGCCTAGATCAGTTGTATAGGCGCAATGTACTATATAAATCCTTCTTTTTTGACAGCGAATCAGACGTGGCGACAGCTAAGAGTCTTATTGATTCATGTGTTTCTGATGTTCACAAATGGATGGTCATCAATAAACTCAGATGAAATACTGATAAAACGGAACTTCTTTACTTTCACTCTCGTTTCCGTCCATACCTTGAACTTGAAGCTATTCATCTTGGATCTGAAGCCATCTACCCGTCACCACATTGTTATTATTATTCATAGAAATATGACACGTTAATTGCATTAGATAACGGATGACTTAAAATGTTTTACTTGAACGTTAAGTTCAGGTTTTTCTCTAGTGATGTGAAAGCCTTCCAACCTTGGTTACAAGTAGTGATCCAACTTAAGACCGAATTGGTGGTTGAGTGTCGAAGTACTGGTTTAACATGTTTTTAAATGTTATTATTTTAAATTTCATTCTGTCTTAATGCTGTGAGTTTTATGCAATTGCAGCGTCTTAAACCTAGCCACGGCGAACAGTCACAAAATTCGTAGTCGCCACCATCGTCTTCTAGTTCTGATATCAAGCGCGGAATTGATGGATTTGTTACGCCGCTGACGAAGGGAACCACCTCAATGTCTACCACAAAAGTCACATCTCTGCCGTCTTTTTGCTATAAAATACAAAATGAAAGATAACAGAAAACATTTTACTACTATGCTATAGTAAACAACATGCCCAAAATTGAAATCGAGTTAAACATAAACCATATTCCTTATTTGTGATTTTAACCGACTTTTCTCCAAATTGTTTTTAAAACTGCTGACTAAGATATTTTGAAGTAATTCAAAGAACTTACCGCAGTTTGAAAGGATGGAAATAAACGCAGGACTTCTCGCTGCTGAAAGTGTCCTTTCTCTTTCGGGTGTCCAAACAAAACAACAAATACGGCGAATATTTGGTTCTTGAAGCAAACTGAAATGCCCCAGCACTGAAATTATATCAAGGTACTTAAACTAGTAACTTCAGCAGTTTTAATAGACGAAAGATCTAAACAATGCAATTATATATTTGGATTATCGTCCATCCAGGATGGAGTCCATGTATAAAATGAGTTAGTCACGTCTTGCAACGAAGTCTCTATGGTTAGCACTCGTTCACATACCTCAAAAGGACCTAATCAATATTCAAACAACTTGAACATTCAGATAATTTATTGAAACAGGAGAAGTTCAGTTTTAAGGCAAATAAACTCACATTTTAATGTTTCAGGATTCTCAATCCTGTTCTGAGACCATATGAGATCAGTGAATCAGGACGGCGAGCGATAAAAAGTGCAACTACTACAAGAATCAAGTTTTCAATTATATGATCTACTACACGTCTGATTTATATCCCAGACGGTCTCAGAACAGGTTTGGGCATCCTGAAAACATTAAAAATTGAATTTGCTTCCCATAAACCTGAATTTCTCCGGTTACATAAAATGATTATCTGAATGATCAAGTTGTGTGAATATTAATTAGGTACTTTTGAGATAATTATGTGAAGGAGTGCTAAACAGCCTCTATATTAAAACGATACAAAGCATCATGGGAAGGCCTTTCAATCCTCCTTGCTTGTCTACTAAGGTTTTAATTGTTTTAATGAGACTTTGTTTATATTTGAAAGAAGTATAACTATGAATGTTAGTTAAAAGTCCGGTATATGTCTACTTGATGAAAAAGAATCTGTATTTTGTCATTTCTAAAGGCTTATAAAACTTTTGATGTTTTTCCGAAATTCATCGGATTTCCTCTGCCGAACACTTCTCATCGGCAAATACTTCTAAAAAGTGCGATTATCAAGCCCTGGACAAGTAGACTGGACGCTTGTCCCTCCAATCCATACAAAGCTCTTTTATTTTAGCGATTTTTAAAAGTGTACCATGCCTTTACCTTTAAACCAATGACTCTCAAATTTGGTAAACTTACTAATATTCAGCTGCTCTTTCAGGTGGCGGGCCTCATTTTTCAATTTTATCAACTTTAAACATTCGTGCCCAGTCCCCTGCTCGTTTAGGTAAAGGCTAATGGCCCTAATACAAACCTTGACCCAAACCCTAGGGATTGGTTAAGGGTTAGAGATTTAGGTCTAAGGTTAGAGTTAAGCTTCCGCTGTTTTGCAGTTCGCTGTTTAGCAGTGTTTCCTGACTAAAACTTCCTTACTGATCGGTGATGTTTCTTAATCTATTTATTCCTTTTACTTTTATTTTATTTTTAAACAATAAGCTCATCATAAGTTATACGTATTAAAAGTATTCATTACAAAACCTTTTAACACTTTCTATTCCATCTCGAAATGTATAAACTTTGAGGTCCAAGCTGTTTCATATATTCATTTTTATACATCTTTTCAAAAATGCTTAAATAAAGAAATGGTAAATTAGAGGTATATTAACTTTAAAATTTCAACAAATTTTAAAACTTGCATTAAAGCTAAAAATTAAGTCAGAAATAACCTAAAGTTGCATTAGGTCAGGAGAGATAAAATTTCCAAATTCTAATATAGTATAAATATTTGAAGGAGTATAACTTGAGTTTCAGCATTTAGTGAACCTTAAATAAATCAGGATTATGTGATTTTGATGGATCACAGCAAACCAAATTCCATATTAAATTTTTACAACGCAATTTAAATCCTGTCCAGCCTTTGTTTCACGTTTGGTGTCCCTTTGTAAACGGAATCGATGTCCTGAATCCTGGTCCCAGGGATTGGCCCATCAACTGTTGCGAGACTTGCATCCGGTATGGTAGGACTGCTGGCCCCTAACATATTCCCATACACATTAAAGGCTACAATCAAACAACAAAGAACGATGGGGCCAACTATTGCTCCTTCTAGACCAATGCAGTACATGCCACCAGCTACAGCTAGCCCTGTCAAGTAGGGATGGCCACCTCTAGAACAAAAATGTAGTTTCCTGAATCAGTTAAGAGACCTCAAGGCGTAGAGTCTCTCTTTTTAACACTGATGTGGAAAATTAGAGAGGGAAAGAACAAATACAAAGTTGCATTGTTGGAGTTTGTGAACAAAAACAAAAGCGACAACTCGATCGGGGAGAGTGTAGTTGTATTTTTTTAAAGTTAAAAGTATATTTTGATTATTCTACAAAAACACATAAATCAATACAAAGGACAGAGAAAACTTCGAGCTATTACATCTCCTAAGACTAATTCACACTGGTTGGAAATATGTAGCTTCTCTGTTTTTCTTGTCGTTCATACTAGCTCAAGTATATATAAATACATTGAATAAAAACTCAATTTGTCATGAAAATATTATACAACCAATAAACTCTTGGTCAATCAAAGATATTCTGTGGTAAGCTCGTGGAGTAAGTAAGATACTGTGTCAGAGATTTGTTGTATCTTGACTGATGTTCACTGATTCATATACTTTACGAGTGATCAACCGCATGTACCGAACACCGAAATATCTCGTAACATATTCAGCGTCTTTCATTGGTAGCCGAATAAGAACATTCTTAACGACCATATAACGAATGCATGAAGCACCTGCCGAACTTGAGACGATCGGAAATCGATTACAAATTTTCTATTGCTTACGCCTGACATACTGATTCCGCAACCATCTCCACGAGCTAAAACAGCATCAAACTTTTAATGATTCAAGTTATGTGAACAAAAACATATAAAAAAATGAAAATTATAAGATCGATGTGAAAATATCTAAAAGTAGAACAATAACTTTAAATCAATTATCAAAATGTTCTTTTTTACTCATTTTTTTGAAATTCCTGGACTTCGCCCTAAAAGGACTGGTACTGAATAGCCGTAAATGACGTCACTGCTCATCCTAAAGGGCTAAGAAGGCTAAACTGACCTTGTCAATATCGAAGAACTGTATATTGGCACTGTGAAATTGACAAAAGTGTTAGCGTGTTTGCTTCGATCGACTGACGGTTTATCATTCACGGAACAAGGGGCCCTTGCAGCAAATGCGCTTGGTCTCTCCAGCTGTGCCGTCTGCATTTTTGCAAATTTTATTCAATGAAAAGGCATCAGGATGCTTTTCTTCGCAAATTGGTAGCATGGTCAGATATACTTATATAAAAACTAGAAATTTGATGGAGAGGGACTCTCCCGCGTGAAAATATTTGGATTTTCCGTCATGCAACGGGGCAGATTTGTCGAGTACGCTGGCTTCAAAGTTACTAGCAAAAATGGAGTGTTTGCAACCTGGATTTAATAGGTATTTCACAACAAATTGCATTTTAAAAAAGTAGAAGAGTTGTTTCGTAAGGTTTTGTTTGTTGATGAAACATTACAACGTGAAGAAAGTCTTGAGAGAGCTCAGTATTTCAGCTATATTTTGTATTTTTGTCCTGCTCAAATTTGTGCTGAATCGACATTTTGTGACTTTTTAACTCCACAAACCTTGTGAATAACCAAAGTTTTGGTTAAATACATATTTTCTTTACTATATTAATATCTCATAAATACTTTAGAACTAATAAATTTTGAGATGATTAAAAAACTTGGCTACAGGAATATCTCTATTTAGCCATACTAGTTTTGTAGGCTGCATGAATTATGCCTATGGTCTTCCATTAACACTTCTCTTAAACTGCACTTTTAAGATACTAGCTTCTATTGCACTTAGGAATTTGGCAAACAATATCTTAATACAATGACCTAAAATCAGCAGATTCGATCTGTTGCACTGATTTTTTGTAGCACTCAAATCACTATCAGCGCTTGACCGAAAAATTGAGTTTTTTCAAAAGTTTTAAATTCATAGATTTTTTTCTCAACGATTACCAATAGTAGTTTCATAATTGCATAGATAAATATTATCTGTAAAAAATACTTTCAGATTCTCTTAGCTTATTAACGAGGTAGATTTTTGCTAGCTGGAGAGGCCATTTCAAAGGCAGGTTATAAGATATGGGTCTGTTTCCATGGTAACCAAAAAAGAGCAAAAACAACAGTGTTGTGGTATTGTTTTGTATTGAGTAGTTGAAATATGATAGCTGTTTGTGGCAAAATTTAAAAAACTAAGTTTGGTGAAAATTCGGTTTTGACTGTAGAGCCCCTAAAACCATGATGGAGGAAACTTTACGAGCTTGAAAGTATAAGAAGAAAAACGTAGTATTTGATAAGAAATAAATAAAATCTTTAACTAAATAATTATAAATATAAGTCGTGAAAATTCTGCGTTTTCTCCATCTCTAATTACCGCTTTGACAGTACGTCTTTAAATTGATGAGTCAATTTTACGTTAAGGCTTCATATTAGGAATTTGTTAAAGCAATATTCGCAATACAATGGCTATATATCCCATAAACCTAGTGATTTACAATCAGTACGGGATAAATGCTTTAAATCTTTAAATCGACGACTTTGTTAAACAAGAGATTTCAAAGTTTAATTAGTTCTTGAACAGTTTGAGTTAAGCTTACCCGCTTATCTCGCTATAGATGGCAATGTCCACAAAGTAAGTTGGCAAGAAATGAAGCACAGCTAGTAGTATTGCCTGTACCTCCTGTCCATGAACTAACCACAGCTCCAGTACTGCTGGGAGTGCCGCATAGTAAGTTCCTATGAAAGGCACCACGGCAAGAACAGCGGCCACGGCTGGAGAAACCATAATGGAAAAGTATTTTTAGCTTTATTATAAAACAAGCACAACATAAAAAATTCTAAATCGCGATAAAAGAAGCAATTTTTTTGAGTGGCATTTATGGGCCAAAGGCAAGTACAATAACAAGCGCCCGCTGATTCAATTTTTAGTATTTTTAGATGCAAAAACAAAAACGAAAATGTTCACTTTTGGCATGCTAAGTACATTATCAAAACATAATACATATGGTTGAGGATTAAGTTAATACTTGGCTTTATATTTAAGCCAAATAAAAAATGTATTTTTTTTCCTATTATATATATGTTGTGGTTTAAATTTATTTCGGATCAATTCTTTTTAAACCAGTTTATATATTTAAACCTGTTTATTTTTTTCAAACCAGTCTATATTTTTAAAACCAGTTAGTTTTTTTGAAACCAGCTTATTTTTCTCATATATCAGTCATAGAGCAATAACCAGTCATACCGAAAAAAATTGGTAAGCTAGCAACGGTTGCTTGCGTGGTCGCGTTGGGATAAAATAGGACTACAGTTCCAAACAAATCCAAAAGTCAGTAGTTCAAGTCTTGGGGTATTTCAAAAGAAAAACAGAAAAAAGAAAATAGTGTTGAAAATAGTGTGTAAGATGGTAAGAGCAAATAGAGAAAAAAAGAGGAAACAATAAAAGTAGAAAAGAAGAGGTAAGTAGAAAGTGGTTGTAGAAGTAAAAACTAAGCTAAATACTTATACGAGCCCAGTGGCCCACGGGGCAGGCACTTATCTCCGGTTTCTATAGTGTTCAGCGGATGAGAGTCTTTGCCTCCCCCTGGACGGGACACTAACCATCGCAGGCTAGTTCTCAGCAGACGCTGGTACTCATTTACCTACCCCGGAAGGACGGAAAGCTGAGTTGGCTTAAGCGGAAAAGAAGGTCACACAAATATTCGAATCTCGGCAAAGAGCCGGGGATCGAACTCGGGACCTTGTAGTTGGAAAGCAGAGATCTTACCAACTGCACCAATCACGTCCGCCTGGCTGTAGAAGTAAAAAGAAGAAAAGGTAGGTAGAGGGATAGGGTTTTTTTTTAATTAAGACTAGTTTGAAAAATTAAACTGGTTTGAAAAAAAATGAACCAGCTTTTAAAAAAATTATACTGGTTTGAAAGAAAAAACATATTGAGCTAGTTTAGAAATAAAATTAAGCCAATTCAAAAATTGAACCACCACTATATATGCCTTTGGAAATTAGGGTATCTATAGTAGGTAGGATTATGTTACATTTTTCTGAAATAACTTTATTTTTCAAGAAATGTTTTATAATTTACATTGTAAGTCAAAACAAGTGATAGATGCGAACGCACATGTTTATTACACTGCTGCAGCAAACGTTACAAAAACAACTTGTTTCCAAAAAAAAATTAAATGTAGAAAACCAAAAACAACGACAAAAAACAATTAGGGTTGGCGACCGAAACTTTGGGACGGTTGGTAACCGGAAACACATTGAGTAATTAACTGCAGTTATTGTGAAGTAGTTTTCATAATCTGTCCATAAACAGATCCTGATATCATGGACATCATGTTGGTTTACAATCAACAAATAAAACTTTTATTACTTCTCTTCTCTATCAGTATGCCTATTCTCATTTAGTCTGTTGAGATTGTCTGAAAATGCTCTATATACGTTTATGATAATAAAAGAAACGCACTGTCGACAAATATGTACATGCATACAAACTGCCCGTGAACGTACCACTTACCTGATGGGATGAACACAATATTAATACTGAAGACGGTGTGAGTAAACCAGGTATACAATCCATAGAAAGCTGCCATCTTGAGAGACGCGCCAAACACATCCCTGTGAGATGAATCACAGTAAATCCAACCGCTTTGATTTCCTTTAGAACTAAACACTTCTTAAAACCGACAGATTCATAATGTCACTGTAACAAACAAGACAATACGGATTCTTGTTTTCCTTTAAGTCTAAAGTGCTTACTTAATATTTTATAATTTCAAGAAAAAGGCTAAGTTTGCTTTTAAAAATTACAACTTATTTAAATCCATTTTCCATTAGATTGATTAATGAAACAGTTAGTTTAATAGTGCGACGCTATCCTACTTCTAGTCAAGGTTTAAAATAAAAGATTTTAAAAATCCAAATTGGGCTCAAGGAAAACAGGAATTAACTCGAGTGAATATAGATTTGAGTCAAAAGGTATCGCGACTTAAGTCAGGGAAATACAGATTATACTCAGAGGGAACTGGGACTTTCAAGCCAAAATAAATCCACATTTGAGTCTAAAGGAATACAGATTTGAGTGAAAGAGATTTGTATCTACGTCAAGGAATTCAGATATATTTCAACACAAGGATTGCATATTGAAGTATCACGGAAAACAAAATTTGTGTTAAAGAAAGCCCGGACAAATTTGACTCCGAAGTAATCTAGATTAAACGCAAAGGGAGCTGGAAGGTTTGAGCCAGGTTTGAGAAGAAGTAAATCAAGAGTTCAGTCAAAGGGAACCCAGATAAATTTGAGACCAACGAAATTCAAATTTGACTCAAAGGAAACTTAGGTTCAAGTCAAGGCAAACCCACATTTTAGTCAAGGAAATTGAGAATATGTTTGGAAAGATCATATCAAAATCAGACAAAAACGGGGATACAAAACATTATACCTAGAAGTCAATTTGTAATTGGTTTGGAGTATCTAGATGAAAAATTGTTTATGATTAACAATACTACCTAATAGCTGTATTTAAAGCCTCTCCAAATCCCACAGCTCCAGAAGCTGTTAGTTTTCCAAACCACTGTACTGGTCGGTATTCATCTCCAGACGAACTCAGCAAATAAAATAAGGTCGTAATGAACACAACCTTGGAAAGAGAGAGCATTGTAAGTCGGGGAAACTGTCAGAAGCCACTCTTGGTTCTTTGAATTTGATCATGAGAGCCCTTTTTATAATAAGGAGTCTAATCAACAATTAGAACCGTAGTCCGATGCTATTGAGATGTGGCCCTTGAGGGCGAAGGATCTATTTGTTTTAGTATCACCCAACTAGTCGGACAGAAAAAGCAATAATAAAGCTAGCAAATGCAAGTTGAAGAAAGATTTATTTGGGAATAAAACAAAAGAAAGTGTGCAAATTTCACTACTCGATGACTATTACTAATAGTCCTCTGGTAAAGTAGCCAATTAAAATGCAGGATTTGCATTAGTCCACTAGTTGGGTGATACCAGTTAAGGTTAGTTACTGGAAGTGAGTAGTTTGATTACACATATATACCCACGAGCTGGCGATAAAATGAACGAGAAATGTTTTAATGGACGAGTCGAAGCAGAGTCCACTATAAGAAATTTCGAGTTCATTTTATCGCCAGCAATTAGGTACATACTTGTATGTAAACAAACTACGAAATTAAAGTAACAAGCCAGAGTTTACTGTATTGCAAGGCGCGCTTTACACAACGAGCAACGAGTTAAAAAAGTACGTAATTAAAAGTGCATAATAAGTTCAAATGGAATAAAATAGATGGAAATAACAGAAAGTCGTTCATGGAGAAAGATTTTAATGAGATAGAAACCAACGCGAAGATAATTTTCAAAGCAAATGCGAAACGAAGCATTTAGTTTAGCAAAAGCTGAAATTAAATCGCAAATTAAATCGCAAATTAAATTGCAAAAAAAAAACCAGCAAGTACCTTGTTTTAGAATTTATCATTTCCTTTTAGGAAATTAGTTCCGCAATGTTTTGATAAAACATTAGAAGTTCAACTCAAACAGTATTTGATGCATTTTCTAATTCTTACGCCGCCATTTTCGATTAAGTACTGAATCGCCATCTTGAGGATTTCTTATCAAAATAAGTCAGAAACCTGTATATATTTTCGCTCCAAAATGTTCGCACCAAGCATAAAACAAACTAATTACAACAATTATTGTAATTCCGGTATTCAGTAAATCAGGCAATAGATGGAATTTTATAAACTGTTTAAAAATGTCCCAAGCTGCTTCACAAGAAACCCAAACTCGGCAAATGTATCTAAAAGCAAATGGCGGGAAAACTGTTGGACGTGAGCTCAAAAGGCCTCCAAATTAAATAACTTGAGTGTATACTCGAATAATGGACAAACTTCCGTTGGAGTAAATCATTTTGATATATATATATGGACAGCAGTTTGAAATTTCTGAAGACTAATGTTATAGACTGTCAAAAGTCTATGATTTTGTTTAATATGGTGTCATGCGGGTAGTATGTTCTCTGATATATCGAAGTTACCTGATCGATTTTGACAAATGCTGGTGCGGATTTTATCCAGTGATGAAAGGTTGCTTGTTACATGTAATAAATAGTACTATTCATTACCTTATTTGGATAATTCAATCATAAACTAGTTTTTTGGTATACTTAACCCTTTCACTCCCAATCAGTTATCAACCCTAAATTTCTCCCTACGTAACAAATACAAAACAAGATATTTGGTAATGAGAACATGAGAATTGATCAAACAAAGCAAACTACTGATGATTAAAAGTGAAATTCTCTCAAGCTTGTCCAATAAAAAGTATGGCCTCAAGTTGGGAGAACTTAATAATTCATTTGGGAGTGAAAGGGTTAAGGGAATGTACACCTGTACCCACTGTAAATGATTTCTAAATATTTTACAGCCGACTTGTGCCATCAGTTGCCAGTGATGAATTTCAGGTTGTTGAGAGAATTAAAAGAAAATGTAAGTATTAAAACCTTGGCATAAAGTTATAGTTCTCTATTGAATACAATTACCATAAATTTAGTTAAACATTTTGTCTAAAATTTATCTTTCAAACACTTAGTTCTTAACATTTAAAATCAATATCACTATATAACATACCAGTGCTTGAAATCTATGATACAGAAAATCCAGGTTCTCGGTATTTCAAAAGCTAGACAAGAAACCTTATAAATTTTAATTTGTGCACCAAAGGTTTTCATCTCTCTTTCCTAATCTTCTCAAATAAGCCTAGATTACTGTACTTCTCTTCTCTATACAATACAATGTGGTTTATTTTGAGAGGGTAAAAATATGACTAATTCCACCAATGAGTTTTTGAACAGATCATCCTAATTACACCATTGTATAATCACATTACAAAGGTACAAGACAATCACACATTAAATAATAGCGTTCCACGTTAGGAGAACGCAATCATAATCTTGCGCAGGCGGAAAGATCTCGATTTTGTGGTTGATCCAAATCGACGCCATTTTGGATTTCTCTGAAGGGGTCTGAGTTCTACTCCTGTGCAGGTGGAAAAAATCTTGATTTTGTGGTTGATAGAAATCAACACCATTTTGAATTTCTCCAAGAGGGTCTGGGTGTGGGTCGTTTCAGCCAGTACGGCATGAAAGCTTCCCATGAAATTACTGTTTTTACACAGGACTAATATCCCTCTACTACAGTGCTAGAAAAATCGCCATCCTATCCAATCTTTAAATTATTGAACGCGCTTCACTAATCTATGATTACTGCTAGTAATTAATTTGTAATCAATCCAATAGAAGTTCATTTATAATTGGGGAAAACCATTAAATAAATATAAATGAAATAGCTAATCGTATATACAATAAAGTTGAAAACAACACACAAAGCTGCAAAGGTCTTCAAGGATTGAGGATTTTCAAATTGCTCTCTAAGATTACTCTTTAAAGAAGCAGAGAGCGAAGCAGATGTGGAGGACATGTGTAGAGGAGGTCTTGCTTCTGTAGTTTAATCTTGGAAGGTGTAGCCTACCATTCCTATTGTCTTTAAGAATTCCCCCCTACCCCCCACCCTTCCTTTCCTTATTCTTCTCTTTTCTAAAAAAATCCCCCAATCTGGAAGGTATGAATGTAACAAGTTTTTCAATTAAATCCTTATTTATTATTATTTTTTGGAATGATAACAATAGACACATCTATTCACTCAATAAAGATGGTTGTGATGATGTGGTTGTGTTTCCCCTAAGAAACTTTTCTTTTTCTGATCTGTAGTGGTTCGAGCAAATCGTGAAACAGATGCTGCTGTGTTTGCAGAATTATACAGAAAATTTGCTGCTCAGGTGATTCATCATTTTTTAATCAGAACTTACAAACTGTATTTTCAAATAAGTATATCAGTTTACAAAAATTGTCTCAATTTTTTAAATGTTAAAATGTCTAGGCATTTTTTCATTAGTATTATCATTGACTAGTAATTATTTACTAATTGTTGGGATTGAAGGAAACAGTGGTTCAGTTGGCAAAGTAAGTGAGATGGTATGAGTGTGTGTTAAGGAGGGATGATGGCCATGTTCTGAGGAAGGCATTGGAGTTTGAAGTGAAGGGAAAAAGGAAGCAAGGATGGCCGAGGAAGACATGGAGGTGGAGAAGGAAAGTAGGAGTGTTGGTTTGAAGAAGAAGGATGCAGTGAATCGAGCGAGATGGAAAGTGGGAGTGGGACAGATTGCTGGCAGAGTGGGGTAAATCTGGCCACCCTCGTTTATGGCCCGGGATAAAACCAGATCAGAACTGAATTGATTATGATGAGTAAATTTTCGAGATTGATTTGTAAATTTTAGGAAGATTGTTAATGCTAATTTTCAAAGAATGTTAAACTTCAAGTAGTCTGAATAACTTGTCCATGTTATCCATTTAAAGCCTGTGCTGCAGAGTAAGTGGGCTGTACTTTATTTACTGCTCAGCATCAGTGAGAGCAACAAGAAAGACAAGTCCTCAACACAGGTGTGTGTGTGTGTGATAAATAAGAATGTTACTATGTACCAACTTGCAAAGTCTACTACTGTACTTGCTAAAAATAACAAAACAAAAAGTGAATCATAATTATAAGTATAATTTCAGAGAGATACAGTACCACTGGTAGAGTGGGCTTTGTGTTGAAGAAGAGAAAAAAAATATTATATAGATAAATTGTAATATGTATTAAGTTATGGTGAGAAATAAAGATTTGTTTGTTGTTGTTGTTGCAACCACTTTTGTGATTAATTGATAGTATTAAACTTATATTTTTTATTTGTAATTTTGACATACCTTGGTGGGCATGGTATTGGTGTTGCTATCCATAACAAAATATTTAATATTTGTAATTTTCATTGAACTTAAATGATGATTGAGTCATGAACGTACAGTACCTATATTTGGCTATATTTTCATTTTGTTCTATTTGAAATTATCAGACAGTCTTGGTTTTTAAAAATATTTACTCAGTTACCAATTAATTTTAAAACGTTTGTGTTTAACTTAGCTAATGAATTACATTGATCTTGCTGTAGATTACTGGTCTTACTCCCTTCTTTGGCCGAGGTCTTCCCAGCTATGCAACATCAACTCCAGCTAACCCAGCACTAGCTCGACCACCCTCTCGACCAGGGGGGATATCTACACTGCACTCATCAGGCAGTAGCAGTGGTGTGAGTAGTGGTATCAGTGTTCCATCTATCACAGGATCAACAGATCCAACACCTACACCAAGTTCGTTTGCTCCTAATTATGGGCCAACACCATCTGTAAGGTTTGCTGACGAAGTCACAGTACAATCAGGTAACGGTTGTACGGTAAAACAAAATGTTTTTAGACTTTTTAAATCTTTTTTTGACAATCTTAATCACCCTGCAGAGATAGCATTTTATCTGTAGTGTTTGTAATCTATAGCATGATAATTTAATGGTTGAAACTTTTAATTAAATAAATAAATTCGGATTTATATAGCGCCTATGTTCAAAGGCACTTTACAATGATCAGTTCAAGGTTTTGATAGTTGAGGGTCTTAGATAGTCTGCTAGAGCGGCTCACAGATAATATCATCAAGAAATGCCCTCTGAAGAACAGACAGACCACAACACCGGGATCACTACCCTACTCTTTTTCGAAAAGTGCGTGGGTTCTTTTAAGTCCCTCAACAGAGTGATCGAGAGACTGGACCTATGGTTTAACCTCCTTATCTGAAAAGATGCGAAAGTCTATTCCATTTGCAGATGTTAGAGCAAAGGCAGCACTTTCTCCTCAATTCTTTTAAGACCCTGAGTAATGGTCCGGCTGGGAATCAAACCCGAGACCTCCCGCACAGCAGACTGGCACCTTACCAACTAGGCTAACCAGGTGGTGGTTATCAGCTTTGGATTTCTTTAGATTATTTAATTGTAGAACTTTTCACAATTTAAATATAATTTTATTATTATAGAATTTTTTGACTTGAAGATGATGCTGTGATGGCAATGAAACATTCTCTTTTCGCTCAGTGATGGTCAATGTAATTCATATAGCTAAAAGCTAATTACTTTACAAGCCTAGTGGCTTATCTCTGGTTTCCATTAGTATTAAATGGATGAGAGTCTTTGATTCTTCCTGGATGGGACATTAATTCAGTGTAGTTTAGCTCCCAGCAAATGCTGGAATGCATTTACCTACTATGGGAGGATGGAACGGCTGATTTTGTTTAGGCAGAAAAGAAGGTCATACAAATATTTGAATCTCGGCAAACTGCTGAAATCGAACTGGGGACCTCGTGGATGCAAAGCATAGATCTTACCAACTGCACCAATTACATCCACCCAAAGATATGGCTGGCGAACCAAATTTAAAATGCACAGTCTTGTGGCTGGCATTCAGAGGTTTTACAGACTCAATCAGCTTCTGTATGCTCTAATTTGAAACTAATTATGTACAACAGAGAAGGCATGGTTGGTGCATGCTGTCGTATGTAAGATCTAAGTCTGCTTTCTGAACACAAGGTCCCCAGTTTAGTTCCAGCTATACTGCTAAGATTAGAATAATTATTAGTTTAATATGTGACATAATTTTCTGCCAACCCAGCTTTCCATTCTTCTAGGATAGGTACAGTAAAATGGGTAACTATACCAGCAGCTGCTGGAAGCTAACCTGTATAGATTAGTGTGCCATTGGGTTGGGGGAAGGATAAAGGACTAAAATCTGCTTTACACCACATAACCTGGAGGTGAATACTAATACCCTTTGGGCCACTTAGCTCGTAAAGAGTTTAGATTTTTAGTTTATGCAACAACAAAAAAATAAGACTGACAGAAAGATGTGCAAATGGCAAGGATATACCATATGAAAATACATCTATAAAGTTCAATATCAGTTTGGGCTTACAGTATCTCTGGTTTCTATACTGTTAAGCATAATTTTTATGAAAGTCTTTGACCCCTTTCCCCAAGGGAAGAAGAATTAATTATTTTCCACTACAGGTTATCCTCCAACCAATTGCAACACTGGTACGCATACTGCACCTTGGAAGGAAGAAAAGCTCAGCTAGCTATGGCAGAAAAAAGAATGCACAGATGTTTTAAACTTTGGTAGAGCCAACGATAGAACTACAGTAATGACTTTAATATTTGAAGACAGAGTTTGTAGAAGGATGTGGTTGGTGCAGTTGGTAAGATCTCTGCTTTGTGGCCACAGGGTCCTTAGTTCGATCCCGGCAGTTTGCCCAGATTTGAACATTTGTGTGACAGTCTTTTCTGCCTAAGGCAACTCAGCTTTCCTTCGTTTCGGGGTATGCTTAACACTATAGAAACCGGTGATAGTGCAGGCATCCATGGGCCACTAGGCTCGAAAAAGGGTTTAGCGTAGAGATCTTAGACTGAGTGTTTTTCACTGATCTGTTTGTTAATTTGCCTTCAAATTGTGTTTACCGGGTTCTGAAGGCACAAAGAACATGATTGTTATATTTCTTAGCTGTTGAGTAGAAGTTACGCATGTTAATACGTACTTTAAATGAATGAATCTACAAATAAATAATATCTTTGGTTTCTGTGCAGGTGATGGTTCAAGGCTTGCGGCACTGGTTGCCCAATCAGTAACAATATCACATGGTGGGTCACAAGATGTGACTGGTAAGTCACTGGTCAAACTTCAAAGTTATGGCAATGACACTCAGAATAGTAAGTCCTTTGTGTATGTTGTAAAATGTACCTTGATTATACAAAATTTGATACCAGCATTTGATTATACATGTACAATAAAACAATTCTTGTATTTGATTATGCTTGTGCAAAATATACAAAATTTGATACCAGTATTTGAATATACATATTCAAAAAATGATACCACTGTATGATTATACAAACAACAAATGATACCAATATGTGATAACATAGGTACTTGCTTATGCCTACTACCCCTCCTGTGGCATGTAGGCAGCCTTCAAGGGTTCCCCAGGGATCTCATTCCTGTGCCAGTTGCTCCAGCTGTCCCCAGATATGATTTTTTATCCTGCTCTCTTGCGGTCAGCATGTAGGTTGCACTGCTAGGTGTTTATTGGCCTGCCTTGCTTTCTTTTTCATTGGGGATTCCACTTCTGCACTTGCATTGTGGTGTTGGAGGATGGTTTCCACAGGGTGTGTCCAATCCATCTCCAACGTCTCTGGAGGATAACTTTCTCCACCGGCTGTTGTCTGGTCTGTTGCCAAAGATCTTGGTTGCTGATGGTGTCTGGCCAGTGAATGCGAAGAATCTGTCTTAGATAGGTGTTAATGAACGTCTGGATCTTTTTGGTGGTTGCCAGTCTGGTCCTCCAAGTTTCAGATCCGTATAGCAAGACTGACTTTACATTGGAATTGAAGAGTCGGATCTAGGTATGAACTGAGTAGCTTCCAGACTTCCAGATGTTCCCAGCTGATTGAAGAAACTCTTTCTTTGCCTATCCTGACTTTATCATCTGCATCGGTTCCTCCCTGCTTGTCCATGATGCTTCCAAGGTAGGTGAAGTCATCCACCTACTCCAGAACTTCACCTTCAAGGCTGATTGGCATTTAATTATTGGCGTGGACTCTTGTGGTCTTGGTCTTACTCTATGGATATTCAGCCCTACCCATCTTGAGTTCTCTTTGACTTCTAAGGTCTTGGCTTGCATTTGCTGGTGGGTGTGAGAGAGTAGCACCAGGTCATCAGCAAAATCCAGGTCGTCTAACTGGTTCCTCAGTGTCCACTGTATACCATTCCACCGCTCTGATTTTAAAGTCTTCAACACGCAGTCGGTTACAAGCAGGAACAGAATTGGGGACAGCAAGTATCCTTGTCTTACCCCGGTTCTCTCTTTGAAGATGTCGGCCATGGACTACTTCTCTGGAACTCCATAGTGTCTCAACAGCTTCCACAAGGTCCACAGTGTTGAAAGCCTTTCCATTGTAGATGAAATGTATTGGTGGAGTTCCATTTCAAGGACTGCTCCAGGATTATCGTCAGTGTGGTCTGTGCAAGATCGTTGCTTCCAGAAGCCAGCCTGTTCATCTCATAGTTGTGTGTCTACTGTGTCTTTCATTCATTAAGGATGATTCTGTTGAAAACCTTGCTTGGGATGGACAGCAGTGTTATCCCTCTGTAGTTGTTACAATTGCTGAGGTCCCCTTTCTTAGGGTGCTTGATTGGGTAGCCTTCTTTCCATTCTGTTGGGGTTTGCTCTTCCTCTCAAATTTTCTTAAAAAGTGGATAAAGAAAGTCCACTGTTTTCTCTAGGTCTTCCTTCAGAGCCTGTGCCGGAATTTTACCGGCCCTGCACAGCCTTGCCACTCTTCATTTGTCTGATGACCATATGTATCTCCTCCTTGGTGGATTCTCTGCAGTCTGTAGACCTGTGTGTATCTGCAGGTGGTATTTGTGGAGAGTTCTGTGGAGTTGGTCTATTCAATAGCTCTTCAAAATGTTTCTTCCTTTTCCTTTGTCCTTCCTCTACCATTATATATACTACAGTGTATTTCCCTGTCCGTCTTTCATGGGCCTCTCTCATCTGCCAAATCTTCCTGACAGTGTCCTGATGATGTTGTAGAGGACTTTCATGTTGACGCATTGAGTTACCTCCTCTGCCTCATCTGTAAGTGAATTGATGTAGATATTCTTGTCTGACTTGATGCTTCTTCTTGCATCCTTGTTGGCCTTTCTGTATACCTCCGTTGCGCTGGCTTTCTCTGCTCTTTTGTGGCTGTTGTTCCGGCCTACTTACTTCTCCTTCCTCGTCTGAATTCTCTTCAGGGAGTCTGCTGAAATCCATTCCTTGTGGTTGGTCATTTTGGGACCCAAAACTTCCTGGCAAACAGTTTTCACTGCTTCCTTTAATGTTTTCCAGCTCTCGTGATTGTCTTTTCCTCCAGCATCTCCTGCAGAACTTGAAATATTTGACTATACAAACAAAAAATAATACCAGTATTTGATTATACATGTACAAACAACAATACCAGCATTTAATTATACATTAAAAAAAATTAATGATACCAATATTTGATTTTACAAAAAATGATATCAGTATTTGATTATAAACAAAAAAAACAATTGACACAGTATGTACTATAGACTTTCAAATGTGTATGAAACTTTGGTGATTATATCGTTCATAACATTAAATTTTAATACTGTAAGGCAAAGTTTATAAGGTAATTTGAGATATGTAGTTAAAACAATAATATATTTATTTAGAAGACGAATGATTTATTTTTATTTACAGATACATATGAAGTTACAGAAGCTGCTCTGTTGAGGGATATCATTTTTGTTTTTCAAGGAATTGAAGGCAAATACATCAAATATGATCAGAGTAGTGACTCGTATCGAATTGACAATAAACTTGGTGTTCCAAAGTCTGTTAGAGATTTTATTAATAAGTTAGGAGAACTTGGTTGGCTTTACCGTAAAGTTAGAAAGTATCTTGATGCACGAGCAGGAGACAAAGCCCTGGGACTTGTGGGACAAAGCTTCTGTGCTGCCTTGCAGCGAGAACTGACTGAGTACTATAGACTTATGGCAGTTTTAGAGGGTCAGCAGCAGATTGGTGACCAAGGCATTGTGGGAGAAGGTGCTAGTGGCACCCTTACATTGCGACGACTTGTTGTGTGGACTTATGATCCCCTGATAAGACTTCGCACACTTGCTGCTTTAGTGGACACATGCAAAGGTACAGAACCATTAAAGTGTAGTGCTGTTGTGGTGTAAATGTAGTTATTAAATTTTCAATCTTGAATATTGCATTTCTAGCATTCTGATTGGTTCACTCAATCCTGGTTATAAGCTCATATACCGAATAGCCATATATGGAAACTACCTGTGTAAAGTTTTTACCAAGGTAAAATTTTGTTGTCATTTTCAAGTATTGAAGGGCTTGGAAATATAGTAAAATTATTATTCCGTTCGCACTGGTTGGATATGAAATAATTATAGCCAACTCGGTGCTACGCTCCTTGTTTGCTATTTACCATCTCATCCAACGCACGCACTTTGAATAATTGTTAAATATAATATTGTAATATGTACTGTAGTTATCAGTTTTCTTAGAAGTGTTAGAAGTTCAAAGGCTAGTTCATTACATGCATTCAAAGTATTAAGCTTTTCGTTTCTGTGATATAATTTTGTTTGCAAACCTCAAAAGCGACATGATATAGTTTTGCTCATGTTTCCACTCTGATTAATAGCACAGATTCAAATTCAAGGTGTTACAGGAAAATGACTTTATCTTGATTTAGAAAACATTTTATCAGGTTTAGCTAGGTTTTTAGTTTGTTTCTCACATATTATTCTCTGTTTTGAATCAAACAAAATGACGAGTGACATTATTTAGTAATTTGCATCTTAAAGGTTATAGCCACTGATCTCTAATCTTCTAAGATTCATAGTACTGTACTTACGGTACAGTGTTTCTACTTACGGTACAGGGTTTCTACTTACGGTACAGGGTTACTACTTACGGTACAGTGTTTCTACTTATGGTACAGGGTTACTACTTATGGTACAGTGTTTCTACTTATGGTACAGTGTTACTACTTATGGTACAGTGTTTCTACTTATGGTACAGTGTTACTACTTATGGTACAGTGTTTCTACTTATGGTACAGTGTTACTACTTATGGTACAGTGTTTCTACTTATGGTAC
>JAOTRI020166743.1:0-19778 GCA_028564885.2 Zoanthus sanctaehelenae
GGCAGCACTTTCTCCTCAATTATTTTAAGACCCTGAGTGGTGGTCCGACCGGGAATCGAACCCGAGCCTCCCGCACGATAGACCGGCACCTTACCAACTAGGCTAACCATACTATGCCAACTTGACTCCCTACATTTGTTTCCTGGCCTCGACACTAACAGTAGCCAACTTACCACAGACTAGTAGATATTCAGTTTTGACTTGTAGATTCTCAAATATTCTCAATTTCCACAGCCCACTTTGAACAGTAAACAAAATACAATTTTCTATCTCAATCACGGAAGACATCTCATAATTTCATCGAATCAAAGTAACATTTAAGTTAACACTAGCCATTAAACTAGTTAGACCTGGTTTCTCTTTGAATGTTTAATAGTTGTAAAATCCGCACAAGCGTAAGCACAGGCAAACACAAGTTATATTCACAAAGTCTGCTGAGCGGGAAGTCTCGGGTTCGATTCCCAGCCAGACCAACACTCAGTGTCTTAAAATAACTTAGGATAAAGTACTGCCTTTGCTCTAATACCTGCAAATGGTTACACTTTTGCAGCTTCTCGGATAAGGACGTTAAACCAAAGGTCCAGTCTCTCGATTACTCTGTCAGGGGACTTAAAAGAACCCACACTTTTCTGGGAAAGAACAAGGTGGTTATCCCGGTGTTGCGATCTTTCTATTCTATTGAGGGCACTTCTTATCGACTGCCAATTTGTGCCAGTACATGTGAGCCGCTCAGCGGACTTTCTAAGACCCTCAAACTGTTGAAACTTGTATATATTTCTAAAGCGCTTAGAACTCTTAGGATAAGCGCTATATAAATATGATTATTAACTATTAATTAATCATTAGCACACGTGAACTAAGCAGAAGAAAATGAAAAATACGCATTCGCAAATTAGACTGTGTGTCGTTCTTTGCTTGTGCTTGTTTCACATGGGTCCACTCTGGTGAAATAAATGGAATCAGCATAAACATAAGCGCGAAAGAAAAGGAAACTGTTTCTTCTTGTTGTTGTGCTTGTGTTTGTGCTTATCTCACAAGTGTTCACACATGAACTTTCTTGTTCTTATGCTTGCGTTTGTGTTTGTGCTTATCTCACAAGTGTTCACACTTGAACTTTCTTGTTCTTATGCTTGTGTTTGTGTTTGTGCTTATCTCACAGGTGTTAACCAGGCTTAAAGTGCATATGACACGGATTTTGTTTTTCGGCGTTTTCTCACATTTAATACTTGTGGAAGACAAGTTTTTTGTGTCTTGAAACACAATTTTGAAGTAAGAATTTGTCCGGAGTCTGGGTTCTGGGTAAACGTTACATTGTTTGCAACTTGCATTTTTATGCCATCAGTATATAGCTGGTATTTTGAGATTTTACTTTATTTGGCGCTCCACCCATGCAATATGGTCTATTATTTTTCTTCGTTTTACTCTCCATCGCTGTTTTTTTCTTTTCTTCAAAGAAAAGTTGCAAACAATGTGACATTAGAGGCGTTGGTTTGGCCGCGCGGCCGGCGGACACTTTTTAGGCAAAAATCGGCATTTTCAACACGTAATAAACAACGAGAAACGTTTTCTGGCAGTAAATAACTTCAATCTATAATCTAAATACATTAAAGTTTAAAATATTTCAAAAACAAAATCCATGTCATATGCACTTTAAATTCTCAGGTTAGTGAATAAGTTTTTTGCAGGAGATGGTCGTTTGAAGAATATCTTTGTCTTTCTTTCTCGTAGGAATATAAATTCGAAGAAGACAACCCATTGATTGACCATCCAAATCCATTCGAGGAAGGTCTGAAAAAATTAAAAGAAGGTGATCTTGCTAGTGCTATTTTACTATTTGAAGCTGAAGTTAAACAAAAACCTGAGCACGCAGAGGTAAATATTTGGATCTCAAACTTCATTTTATTATTACGTTCTTGAGTGACTTGAGTAACTATATTGCTATATATTTAACAATTATCCCAAGAGCGCGCGTTGGATATGAGATGGTAAATAGTCAGCGAGGGGCGTAGCGCTGAGTTGGCTATAATCATCTCATATCCAACAAGCGCGAATGGAATGATTGTTTTATTAAATTTCATGAGTTTTCTGAACCCTTCGATACTTGAAAATAGCCCAAAACGTTTTATAAATTGATAAACAAAATTTCCATATATGTTCATTGTGTAAATGAGCTGATAACCGAGATTGAGTGAACCAATCAGAACGCTAGGAACGCAATATTCTAGGTTGAAAATTTAATAAATAGTTTTATCATATAATTATCCATAAAATACTTATATTTCTCCGTTTAGAAAACTTGTTATTTTTTAGTGAAAATAACACGTTACCATGGTTACACTTTGAGTGTGCTTCACGGCAGCTTTGCAATTCATTCAACATGGCTGCAAAGTATTTTATGGATAATTATATGATAAACAGAACCGCGAACGAGTGAGATATTTTCAACACGAGAAGAAAAAAATTTTTCTTCAAGCGACCATGTAATATCACACTTAAGCTTAAGATTACAATCGCTGATCACCTGTATCTTGCAAACCGAAATGCAAGTGGTATTCTTAAATCGACTCTCGATACAATATGTAGAGCCTAATCAGAATTTTTAGATTTTCCGTGACTGGTACGAACACTATAGCTACAGTAAACTAGCAGTAATCATAGATTAGTGAGGTGCGTTAGATAGTTTCAAGGTTGGGTAGGATGGTGACTTTTTTAGCACAGTGGTAGAGGGACTGAAAAGCTCGTTCAATTCTTGAATTTCGTGGAAAGCTTACATGCCGTACTGGCTGAAACGACCAACACCCAGACCCTCTCGGAGAAATCAAAGATGGCGTCGATTTGGACCAACCACAAGATGGAGAGTTTTTCCGCCTGCGTAAGATTATGATTGCGTTCTCCCGACGTCGAATGCAATAAAATGCAACTTCTATTGGGCATTAAAATAAAACTTAGCAACGTTTTGCTGGAGGTCTAATATTCACCGTTTTCACTGCACTTTTTAAACTGTTGTATATCATTCACCCATTTAACTACCACTATGGCCAAATAATATCCAACAATGCATTTGGTCACTAACCTGGAGACGAGACCGAACAACTTGGTAAGGATATGTCGTTATAACAGCAAATATCTTTGACAGGGATGCCATAGTTAAGTATTCAATCATTCCCTGTAAAATTAATTATTATCAAATATTTCTTAATTATCAGACCACTAATATGTATGGTTAAGCTAATATGTATGATTAAGAAGTAAAAATTAATCAAACGTGAGATTATATCTAGATAATATCAGCAAGACAAGAACGAAAAAATGAAGCAATAAAATCAATGTTCAATCAAAAAAGGTAAATAATATATATTCAAAAACTTATCAAGTTTCGAGTTCCTCAATATCGCTAGATATAAGCAACAAAGGTGGACTGGTTACCTAGGGTGAGCTTTAAGGGGCAGCCTCGAGGTGACGTTAAATATTCATAAACTAAAATAAGGATCTACTGAGGCTGACGAAAGAAAGATATTGTAAAGTTTCAGACATTCTGACCGTTACTGTCAAAAAAAAAACGTATTTTGACCCCAAGGTTATGCACGAAAATGTACAATAATTTGATCTCCACGCCACAGTTTTAGCTGAAATCTGAATAAAGTTAATTTTCCAAAAAACTTATGTTAAACATACCAGTTTCTGGTTGATGGGTGTCCCAAAGTAGTAACTATATTCTTTCTTTAGTTCCTCATATGCCATGAACTGTAGCGCACCATGGGAAACTCCAAAGAGGCCTGGAACAAAACCCTAGGTAAAGAAGGCAAATTAAACAGCAATGTTGATCTTATAAATGAAAACTAAGAAGAAAAAGAAAGAGCAACTGCGAAAAGTCATTATTAAATTATATATACAACGATTCTTGATCTTTTGTTCTTTTGGCATTCGATGCTCACACGGAACCAATTTTCAAAAATCTTAAATTTTTGAAAATTGATTGTATTTATTTGCTTCACACTGGAAAGTTAATGTTTCAATTCAAATGTAGGATGCTTCCCCGATACTTTGAAACTGTGTTTACTCTTAACTCAGAACTTCATAATTACAATACTAGAAGTTCTAAGCTGTTTCACATTCCTAATTGCAGAACCAATATACGTATAACTTGCTCTAAGATACAGTATGAAGGACCTAAATTTTATAACTCCCTAAGCACCGATATTCAGTCTGCAATGAACTTATCCATATTTACTAGCAAGTAAAAAACATATCTTTTAGACCACTGAAAATCCCATCTTTCTTCTTGTTTTATTCCCTGTGTAAGTGTGTGTGCTATTTTTTATAAAAAGTATTTTCAGTTTAACTCCAAAATATTTAATTTAAACGTAATACCACCTGACCAATTTTGAGACAATTTTAATTATCACTGCTGGTAACGAGAATGATAATCTCGATCAAGCCTTGTGGTTTTTATAGTCCTTCTCGCCACTATTTTTTTAATTATTAATTCCTATTTATGCATTTTATCTATCTATAGTTGTTATAAATGAGGCAAAAATAAACTGAACTGAAATTTAAACAACATACTGTATTCCTGACTTTCACAAACATAATTTAAATTTAGTTTTTTTTCTTTTATCCACCATTGAGCGCATTGCAATACATATATGCTAAATGTAAAAATCTATATATTTACAAACACTTCAATATGATTGACCATATTTTCTATAACATGATTGACCATACTGCTATCTATCAGGTAATAGTGTTTGCAGTAATTCAATACATAACGCTACTTTTCCTGTTTTCAGACATTTTGGAAGAAGAGTTTAGGAAGTAAATTTAAGTAAATTTCAAAAAAAATAATCCAAAAAGAGAAAAACTAAATAGCAAAATATATATGGTGTAAAAATTCACCTTCCTTATTTGCCAATGCAAACTTGTGCACTTGTCAAAATGATAAAATTTCTGATTTTTGTCTGTTGCTCATTAATTAAGCCATGGCATACCACCACTCAGCTGTTAAAATACCTTGTATAAACCACGTATTCCTTCATGCTTCCATATTTTGGCCAGACAGTCTGGATAAAAATAGAAAAAAAAAAGAAATTACTGCTAAGGCCATGAAATATAATGATTTACAATCAAATTTATTCTAATATATAATGTAGCTAATAAATTATCTTTTTATGTAGTAATGTTCAACACCTGATTTTCATATCCGGGTAAACCTGCCCCTTTTGTAGCAACCATTTTAACACCTTTTTCTCCAAACCAACCTTCTTTCCCTCCTTCTCCACTTGCATCTTCCACATCTTCCTTGGCCGTCCTCGCTTCCTCTTGTCCTTCACTTTAAACTCCAATGATTTTCTCAAAACATGATAATCTGTGCCAGGCTCTCAATCAGTCGAGGCGATGGAAAAGATGACGAGACGAGCGAAGTCTGGTAGAGAAAGAGGTCGCTGGTGTCTCGACCAGACGTCGCTCGTCCGCCCCATCTTTTCCACTGCTTCGACTGATTGAGAACACGTAAGTGCCAGTACTATCTCAATACATTCACCTTGACATCTGAAACAGTATTAACTACAACCCCAACATTTCGAATTCTATGAGGTCTTTTGTCCTCTCTTTCTCTATCAGTTTTGATCTCTCACTTCTTGTCAAACTTGCCATCACATTTTCTTTCAATCACCAAGTCTCACTCCATATACATAACATCGCTGATATTAAGCCATCCTGCCAAGGGCTTATATATGATATTTTTCTCTTATTTCTTTCCATATACATCTACACACCGAACACATTCCAAATACATTTGTCACCATATAATACCATAATGAGTACCAAAAACTACGGTGTTCAACTTACCATTAGAGAAAAATATCGCCCTGGGAACCCCTACAGTTACTATCTATATAACATTGTCCGGCTGCGTTGCCAGTGTGGTTGGGCCTTGTGGTGTAGTGGTTAACACGTCAGACTAGTAACCGAAAATGTGGGGTTCGAATCCCGCCAAGGGCTTATATATAATATTTTTCTTATTTCTTTCTATATATATATATATATCTACACACCGAACGCATTCCAAATACATTCATCCCATTTATATCATCTTATGTGAAAACGTTTTTGAGTTTATAGCAACTCTGCACATTCCTTGAACTTCATCCACCCAATTCTAACTCTTGCTGTCCAGGCTGTCTCACAATGAACTCGTAAATGTGAATTTAATTACAATAAGTTACCCTACAGCTAAGATTTTCGAACTTTCAACCATATGGATGGATACCACAATGTTCAGTACAGTATGTACGTATTTCAAAACCTTTGTTTTGTAAATTCTGGCCAAAGTGGGATAGGTTTTACCTTTTTATTTAAGGCTGAATAATTAATTTAAAGCTGCATGGATTGATCAAAATCTGGAATGAAGTGCATAAGTCTGACTGTGTACATAGTACCTCCAAAGGTTCTGATCCAAGAAATTTTAATTACCTCCCAACACTAATTGTGACAGGCAACCTGTGGTCACGAGAGCAAGCCATTTCAAACTCGAGTTTTGGACTGGCTGGCAAGCGATAGTGAGTTCGTGAATAGGCAGTAAAGCGTTCAGCGGTAACGAAGGCAATAATAACATGCGTAGGACACGCGTGACAGACCACATGCTGTAGTGAAAACTCCGATGAAGTGGTTTTGCTGGATTAGTTTTACGATATCAAACGCTAATTTAATTCTTGATGGAATAATTTATCAATTTAGCGAAGTATCCAGAGGAATACGATGTGTTTTTGAGTCTTTCAGCTCTGTTAGGTGTCTCTTGTATAAAAAGAGCTAGTTATAAGTTCTCTCTTACAGAATTCCGAAGTTATTTCCTTGCAAGTTGATTTTCATACTTTCGAAAACTTTATTATAAAACTAAAAATACTCCTGATCAATCGGTTACTTTTAAAAATAAATAATAAAATAAATAAAAAAGATTTTCATGTTTGCACAACAACGTAACAAGACTACTTAACGTGGAGAGTCTTAAGATTATACACAATTACATTTAAGTTTAGGCAGTGTTTTTGGTAAATGGAGCACATCTGTTTTCTACACAATGTACGCCTATAAACCTATATATCATTGAAAAGCTTAAGAAATTCTCTAACTCGCTGTTAAAGTTTACTTTGATTCGTAATTTTAAAACAATAAATAGAACAAAAGACTTATTTTACGACCATTTTGTTTCCATTCGGGGAGTTCCAAGTCAGACGTGTTACAAGTGTTTGGTGGCACTAATTGTTACATTTTCATATTTGATACAAACTGAAAACCAAAACCGTGTATAAGTGTTCTTTGAAAAACGCTTTGTATTTATTTTACAACCAAAAATCCAAAATATTACTTTCGTAAGCGGCGGAATTTTATTGTGGTAACTTGAAAAGTTTTCAAAATTTAAAAAATGCTAACGCGGTTTTGAACTTCAAGTATTTAGCTGTCATTGAATGAAAAAGTTTGAATCTCCATATCTAGTTAGATTTGACACAAAAACAGTTTAGAATAAAAATTTTTTAGAGTTTTGGCGAACTCCCAAGCCCACAGCATGATACGTTTGCTTTTCTCTGACCCTACAGATATATAAGAACACTTTCAGTAGTAATTAACATTTCCTGCGAAGTGCGAAACTAAACAATTTGATGGAGATGATTTTAAAATCAAACCATTGTTCAATGTATTTCGATAAGATTTGTCAACAAATTCGATGGGGGCGTCATGTGCCATTTTACAGTACTTCCTGCGAAAATTTCTACTTCAAAATTTTATTCTGTATATGAGATATATAATATCGCAAATTTTTTCCCACTCTTTCAAAGTTTTATGTCCTAAACCCTTAACAAAATTATTCACTTGAAAAGTCATATGTTACCTTGACTGCTAACTTACCAAATATACCCTTGTACTGAGGGGTGTGTCCTAATGTCCTAACAAAATATTCTCACTTGATGTTGGCTAGACCACTAACGTACGTATTAAATATATCCCTATACTGAGGTGTGTGTCCTAATATCCTAACGAAGTTTCTCACTTGATGTTAGCTAAACCACTAACGTACGTACCAAATATACCCCTATACTGAGGTGTGTGTCCAGCCATTCCTTTATCATACTGTAAACACATTCGTGTTTTTACCACCCAGATTGGATTTGTAACGCAGAGGGTTGAAACTCCTGAAAATTTAATTGATAATTATATTAAAATTAGTTATAACTAGTTTAACAGTTATAAAGACCAAATTAATAATGGGTAGTTCCAGAAAATATCCATACCCCCACCACGGACGGCATTTTGGAATTCCGAAGGAGAGGGGGGTTTTGCGGGTCTGGAATTCTGAAGGAGAGTGGGGTTTTGCGGGTCTGGAATTCCGAAGGAGAGGGGGGTTTGGCGGGTCTGGATTTCCAAAGGTACAGAGACCCTAAGCTGACCCGAGACCCGAGACCCTAAGCTGACCCGAGACCCTAGACCCGAGACCCTAGGGTCATAGTATGTTACCTCTGCTTGGTACATTGGCAGATATGTAAAGAGAAACACCTTGAGTATGATGAGAAATGGACTTTGATCTATCAAAACATAGTTACATATCAAAATTATTTCTTTTCTGGTCTGGTCTGGTCTTTAAGTCACTTTAATGTCACAGTTCTGCGAAACTCAAACAATAAGAGTGGAATTTTTGCATTTTATTTTATTGATAAGTTCTCGACTTTTACTTTATAATTGAAACTGTCATTTCGCCTTTTCGAAGTGAACATAATCTTTTTTGTTGGCTTCAGGGTACTACCGCTCGTTAATCGTTTATTTTTTGTGACTGAGCTCTTTCTAAATTTAGGTCTAGAAACTTCTTAGTGCAATGCGGTTCGTTCGAAAAAAAAGGGGAATAAAATCTTGCGACGTCCTTGTAAAACAAAAAATTGCAGAGCATTGCCTATCGTGAAAGTGTTTCCTCACCGGAAAGATGAGTCAAACTCAAAATAACACAAAGAAGAAGATGGCATAATTCAACATATTTCATAAACTCAATTATTGGTAAGCTTTATTTTGAACTTTTCACGGTTTATAATCATAAGGTCATTCAATTTAGTGTTAACTCAGATAAATACTTATGCACTTATCAATTTAAGCCCCGTGGGAGGGGGTATTCGGGCAATGGGTGGGGATTTGAGCGAAAACGCTGGCCCGTGTATGGGGAAATTGATCGCAAATTCATTCCCCTAGGTCGGGATTTCAATTTAGAAAGCGATTGGGATACCTGTGTTGAAATAAAGGGCCAAGTCACTAAGTTTACATCGTTCTACCTCATGGGCTGTCAGTTGAAAGCTGTCAAGGTAAGATGATTAAAAATAGAGCAAATTTAAAACATTTTTTCAATGTGTTTTATTAAAATAGATGAAAATAGTCTTTGTAGATAAATCTTTTATTTATTCTAAAGTAATTTGAAATTTATTTAATGTGTTTAGTTTCAGTTAAATGCCATTTTTTATCAGCTCAACTTCCTGAAGTAAACATGGACAGTCGTTGTGACTCATGCAATATACTCACAATTCGCTCAATATTTTGAAGAAAACTGTTGTATTTTATAAAGTTTAACTGTTCCGATATGTGTTTCAGTTACACACACAAAAACAGATGCCTCATATGAAAGTGTCCGATGGAGCAAAACGACATTGTGTGCTTGCCAGTTCTTTGGAGAAGCTGCTAGAAAAAAATAAAAATCACGTTGTTTTTTTTATAAAATCGCCGTTACATGTAAAATCTGTCGAAAACTTAAAACCTTTTATAAACCTCTTAGTTAATAAATACATGTATTTATTATGTTTTCCCTTATTAAATATATTTCTCTTTCTTATTTAATTCACAGGTTGTTCAAAACTATAAATAGACAAACCCAGTGTGAAAATATATCTTGAAGATGAAAAGCCGTGCATAACTAAAGACGAAAATGTTTACAAGGAGTTGCCAAATAATTTATCCTTCAGATTTTGTGTTCACTCTGTCTTTAAGAAAATAAAGGTTTAATAGTTATAATAACATGTTGTCTCAGGTATATGAAGCATTGAACTATCGCCCGGGTAGGGCATTTGATCAAATTTCATTGATTTTCTTCTCCCAACCCTGGGGATTTTAAAAAAAAAATTTTAGGATTTTTTGTCAAATTTCATCCCATTGCCCGAATAGCTCCCCCAAGGGACTTAAATTGATAGGTGCATTATGTTAAGTGTATAGTCTTTGTCAAGAACCGTAAACTAGGTCATTTAGCGTTTTTAAATATTTTACAATCAAATAAACAAATGAGCTTAATTCACAGAATTTAAACAAATCAGACTTTGATTCAGTAAAACAAAATGAAGTAAAGTGAATTAATAGCTTTCCTGAAGAGCCATATCAAGTGAAAGTAAATAAATTATAATACGCTGCGATGTCAAACTCGATCGCCTGTATTGAATATTTTGCCTTTAGTTCCTTTCAGAACTCTGCAAGTTTGATGCACTGATTTCGTAAGCCAAATTTATGTCTTCATTCCTCCGGCACTTAATGTGGTCAAGTTTTAGAAGCTCCAACGATTGAGAAGAACATCCTGTGGCAGACTTTATCTATCTCGAATCCACCATGACTCGTGGAAAACCCAATGTTTTTTATTGTTTTTAAAATTTGAATTCAATAAAAAATATATAAAGCAGTCAGCTAAACTACTGAAACCAAAAAAAAAACGAAAAAATTGGATAAAATCAAATATAGGTTCTCAAAGATTTTCACAAATGTATTTAGTGTCATCCCGGGCCATAAATTCAAAAATCTATTCCAGTGCGCATGTGTATAACTGTGAAACTGCCCCTTTAATGTTTGGGACAGTACAATTATGTGAGCAGAAAAATTCCTTGTGGCATTTTTCAGTGTCCCTTTTAAGCACTTCATGCTTAGCAAACAACTGTTGAACAGCTTTGACAAGTTCTTGTAAATAGTGATCTTTAAGCTCGTCATTTCTTAGCTGTGCTTTGAAATTTGCGCCAGCTCCATCAAAGTGCAATACATCTGTACTTTGGCCAGGAACAAAAGACACATGTTTTCCAAGTGTTGAGTGAACATTATCTGTCTTGTCAGTTTAAACATTGTCATTTTGTGGTTGTGAGTGTATTGAACACTGAAAAGATTGCATTGTAAAAGATTGCTCATTTTGTTGTTGAAGAATTAGAATCAGGTGGAGGTTATCAACTTCTTCTCTTACTGAAGAAAACTCTTCTTCTTATTGAATTGGTAATATTGCAAAATTTGTTTTGCTTGTAAAAACATCATCTTTATCAGTGTTCTCGTTCTCTGCTAAAGTTACAAGTAGAAAACTTCTGTGGTGCCAGCTGTTGATTAAACAATTGCCTTCATTCTCATAAATAAAGTAAAGTGATGGATAAAGGGACCTGCTTCATGAAAATCTGCTTCACTTTTACAAACTTTACAATACCATCTTCTGTTACAACCAACCAAACTATTTCCCCAGGCAGTAAAAAAACTGTGCTTGGTAGTTGTGTCTGTACTTGTAAATGAGTTTGTTATCGAAAACAGTGTTTTCAGATTCAGCTAAAGAAGGTGCTAATTTCAAGACTTCGTGTTTGGTTTTCATGTCAATTAGGTCTTCCCTTTGTGTTTTAGCATAAATAATCTTTCCCGCTTCAGATCTACTTTATCTACCTACAGTGTAAATCTAAGGCTTATCAACAATTTTAGGGAAATATGTGACCCTGCACAGGATTTCCAGCAAAAAGGAGAACGCGCGGGCATGCTTAAATGAGAAGCAAAACAAAGGGCAGCGAGCAAAATCACATGACGGTAAATTCGTCCCATCTAGAATAGCACACCTAATTAAAATTTTTCTTTTGTTTCAATCACACGGCAGAACAAAGGACTATTTTCAGATGAAGAATACAGTGTAAAATGACACGGGTGAGTGCCAATGGACAAGAGTGTCTTCACCGAATAAAACGACACGCCAATGGGAAAATTTGTTTGCTAAACATTTAAAAGATATATTAATTATTGTGTTTTAAAGCTACTTAAATTGCTTTTACGAATACTTGTTTTATTTACAAAACTGTCTAATATACATCCTTTGACCAAGTTGTGTGTAATGGAACTGGCAACAGAACATTGTCATAATTACTGAACTTTAGTTATTATCTTAGTTTGTGGTTTTAAATGTAATTTTAAAAGTTCATTAGTTTTATCAAGAACGTGATACCAGAAAGAATAGGAATGTACCACACCTACGTCCCAGCTTCGAACATAACCTTTTTCAGTTAGTTCTTAGTTTTACTTGTGTTGTCCAAAAGTAAGGTTCGTTAAAGTTTAAGTTGGCACCTAAAGCTATATTTCGATCAAGCGCAAGTTGGGACCGATATGAAAGTATTAACCTATTTCTGTTTTAGTAGTTTAAATTAATGAAATTACTATTATTAAGTTAGTACTGAGTTAATTGGCCTTTGTTCATGTTTCGCACGTGAAAAGAAATTTTATCAATCTTAAGATTTCACGTTTCATTTTAGTTTAACGTGTTGAATTGATTTTATAAGCGACATACCATATGCTAACGTTTATTAAGATTTTGTATTTTGTTAGCTTTTTAACAGCATTTCGTATATAGTTTTATGATCTAGATTGCAATGATTAGCTTTATTTCATGCTTGATTTAGTTTTGTAGTTTATTAGGATGCAACATACTTTGCTCAATATAACTATGCTTATTTTAGCTTATTAGTTAGGCGGTTTTGTTGTCATTTTCATTTCAGTTTACGATACTCAATACTCGATACTCGACATTACAAATATTTGCGATTTTCGTTTCGTTATATGATTGTGTATGTATAGTACTCCCTAATAAAGAACACTGGCTTGTCGTGACGCTTCATTCGGTTTTGATTGTCGTTGACAAGCCTTTACAGTAAAATATCGTCATTGGATTAAATTTGCTTAGTGCCAGACACAATGGTCCAAATGGAAAGTGGGCCAATAAGTGACATAGTTGACACACGAGAAAGGAAGTTGACTGATAAGAGAAGGGAAAATCAGTTAGATGTTAAATCGGGGTTTAGAAAATCGGCGTATCAAAGATTAAAAAAGAAAATGGATTATGCTAACTCTTCGGCTTGTCATCTCTCAAGAATTGAGTTAAAACAACAAAGAGACAGTCTTGATGAGCTAAAAGATGAATTTAGCGAGTCTCATAAGGCTTATGAAGCACTTTTGAAAAAGGAAGCTGAAATTATAGGCTCTTATCATACCAATGGTTTGACTTGCGTGATCGGGAATTTATGGAATGTCGCATAAAAGTCTGTCAACAAATTCGTAATATAGAGCGAAAAGACGTCAAAGATAACGGATAACGAATATATTTCGTGTGACTGCACACATCTTCAGCTATTTTTTTACAAAATGAACAAACTATTAAAAATTTGCATTTAAAAGTATAAAAAACAATACAACTTCAAAACAATGCCAGTTATTACAATAGACTGGTTAGTCCCAAGGAACGGTTAAGCGGTCAAGGTCAATGACTACAACTTAATTGTTATGTCATCGCTCTAATCGTTCGTCACGTTCGGGTTACTCAAGACAAAGACATTTGTCTAAATATAATATCATATATGCGTAACAAAAATGACGGTGTTCAACTTATTGCGTTGGGAACCCCTACAGTTACCATCTATATAACATTGTTTGTCCGACTGCGTTGCCAGCGTGGTTGGTCCTTGTGGTATAGTGGTTAACACGTCGGACTAGTAAAACGAAGATGTGGGGTTCGATTCCCACCAAGGGCTTATATATGATATTTTTCTCGTATTTCTTTCTATATATATATATATATAGACACCGAACGCTTTCCAATTACATTTGTCTACATATAATACCATATATGCGTACCAAAAATGATGGTGTTCAACTTACCATTAGAGAAAAATTTTACCCTGGGAACCCCTACAGTTACCACCTATATAACATCATTCGACTGCGTTGCCAGCGTGGTTGGGTCCTTGCGGTATAGTGGTTAACACGTGGAACTAGTAAACCGAAGATGTGGGCTTCGATTCCCGCCAAGGGCCTATATAAGATATTTTTCTCTTATTTCTTACTCAGCGCGAAAAATGGAAATAGAAACCAGAGCAGCAAGACTAAAAGTTGAGAAAGATTTTTTCGAGAAAGAAATAGAATATAAGCGCCTTATGCTAGATCGAGAAGTGGCGATAAGCAAAGCAGAAGAAGAAACACTTCAACAATTAGAAAACGACAAACAAACCGTCGAAATTAAGCCTAGAATTTCCGATCAAGAGATCGAAAAGCAGAGCACTCAAAATATTCCCAAATCGGCTGTCAAAAGCGAGTCAAAACATCATGATGAGCCAATTGACCCGTCAAGTTCCGCCAGTAAACCGTTACCATCGCAACCGGTACCAAAGGAATCTGAAGTGGAAGTTATTACTAAGCGAATTGGCCTATTAACTGAGTTAATGGCTGACCAACAGAGAATAAATTCGTTACCCGTACAAGAACTGCCAACTTTCAGTGGAGATTCCTTTGATTTCCCAGCATTCATAACGGCATTTGACGCCATAATCCTTACTAAAGTGACTTCAGAGAACAAGAAACTGTTTTTCCTAAATAAGTACACAGCCGGGAAAGCGAATGAAATTGTCAAGGGATTTTTGTCCCTGAACTCTACGAACGGGTACAAAGAAAACAAGAAGAAAGGTCAACCTCATTCTCATGCCAGCTGTGCAATGCCAACTCACACTCGTTAGAGAATTGCACAAAGTTTATGGAAAAGTCAATGGAAATTGGAAAAGAATTCATCCTAGCAAACCGCATGTGTTTCGGTTGCCTAGGCAGCGATGGACACTTTTCTAAACAATGTAAAAATCGGCTGACCTGTAAGGAAATCGAACGTCGCCACCAAACCCTGCTCCATTACACAAGTACCAGCAAAACCTTGACTCCTGCAGAAGGAACGGCATCTGCCAAGCCTCGCGACGAAGCGAGCGCTAATGCCGCAATCACTAACAGCAACTCAGCCCCAGCTAGTTCCATTGTTACTAACTGCTTGATTGTTCCAGTTTTCTTGTCTCATAAGAACAGGCGAGGGACGGAAGTTAAAGTCTATGCCCTGCTTGACGACGACAGTGACAAAACCTTCATAAAGGAAAGCGTGCGTGAGCAACTCGGTATCAAGGGACTGGAAAGAACTTTACAGTTAAGTACAATGTTAGGTAGAGAGGAGATCACTGTGAGAAAAATAGAAGGTTTGCTTGCTAAGAAGCTGGATAAGCAAGTAGAAATCCAACTTCCCAAGACCTACACAAGAGACTCCATCCCGTCACGACGTGACCAGATATCCACCCCAGAGATCGCAGATATATGGGCACACCTCAAGAAAATAAAGGAAAAAATTCCCCCTTTTCAGGAAGACGCAGAAGTTGGTAAGCTGATTGGTTGTAATTGTCCGAAAACCCTAAAGCCAAAGGAGGTAATTCTGGGGAGTGGGGAGGATCCCTATGCAATTCGCACCCTGTTAGGTTTGGGTATAGTGGGTCCAGTCTTAAGAAAAGACGGTGATAAAGATGTAGTAACGTGCAACCGTATCGTGGCACGTGAATAAGTCCCGGAGTCACGCAATACATTAAGCTTTGTGTTGCAAAGTAACACCAAAGAGGTAATAAATCGGCAAACTATTAAAAACTTCTTCGAACAAGACTTTTCCGAACGAAAAGACCAGACAAAATTAGAACTATCAAAGAAAGATAGACGTAGACGTAGACGCTGCAACACGAAGATAGTCACTATGAGCTATCCCTCCCCTTTAGAAAACCTGATTTTAATCTCCCAGACAACTATGATGTAGTTAAGCGTCGCTTAATGCGTTTGAAGTTCAAGTTTGCAGCAGACCCGCAGTATAAAGAAGAGTACACAGCCTTCATGGAAAAGATGATTAACAAAGGTTATTTTGAGAAGTTAGAAGATGCATCAGGTGAGCTGCGGGGGGAGAAGGGGTCTGGAAAGGTATGGAGAATTGCCCATCATTGTGTTAAACAGCCAAAGAAAAGCACCATTCGTTGTGTATTTAACTGTGCATTCAAGTACAAAGGAGATTCCCTTAACAAGCACCTCTTACAGGACCCAGACCTTACCAACAACCTAGTAGGAGTCCTGAGTCGCTTTAGGAAAACGCCATTAGCTTTCACATGTAATATCGAGTCCATGTTCTATCAAATGAAGGTAGCTGAAAAGCACAGAGATTATTTTCGTTTCCTTTGGTGGGAGGTAGGGGACACTAGTAGAGACCCCATAGAGTATCGTATGACAGTACATCTGTTTGGGGCCACCTCCTCCCCGGGATTTGCGAACTTTGCCCTCAAGAAAGCTGTGGGTGACAGCGAGTCTGAGCTTGGATCAGCAGCTGCACAATTTATTTCCAGATACTTTTACGTTGATGATGGCCTAAAAAGCTGTGCAGCTGTAAGTAAAGCCAAGGATCTGATCACATCAGTCAAACAAGTTTGCAAACGCGAAAGCTTCAACCTTCATAAATTCGTTAGTAATGACAAAGAAGTGATCAAAGATATCCCGGAAAGTGACAGAGCTGAAGGGTTAAAGGAACTGATCTTAGACTATGACTCCCTACCATTAGAAAGAGCCTTAGGGGTAGAGTGATGTGTTGAGTCTGATTGCTTTCAGTTTCGAATCCATTTGAAAGATAAGCCTTGTACCAGACGAGGCATACTATCCAAGGTCAGTTCTGTGTTCGACCCTCTAGGCCTCGTAGCCCACCTGCTGTTTGAAGGTAAGAACATCTTACAAGAGCTGTGTCGTGGTAAAGTCGGTTGGGATGACCCCATACCCGAGGAAACGAAAGCTTGCATGGAGAAGTGGAAATTGGATTTACAGCAGCTGCAGAGTGTTACTATTCCCCGTTGCTACAAGCAAGCAAATAGAAAAATAACTAGCGCTAGCTAGTTTGGGCTGCATCGGTGTTTCTTAAGAAACAATTTGGTAATAAAAATGTTAATTCTACACCGTAAAAAAGAAATACTTATTGACGTTTTGGACGTTAGTCCTTCCTTTGCCCTTTCCTCCGACGATGGATTAACGTCTGAAACGTCAGTAGGTATTTCTTTTTTACGGTGTAGAATTTACATTTTTATTACAAGCCAGCAAACTTTGGAGAGGTGATAACAACAGAGCTGCACTTTTCTCTGATGCAAGCACCAAGGGATATGGACAGTGCAGCTATGTGAGGTACGTCAATAAGAAAGGTGAAATTCACTGCTCACTGGTGCTTGGTAAGTCACGAGTCACCCCCTGAAGCCAGTCATCATTCCTAGACTTGAGCTGACAGTTGCAACAACAAGTGTTAAAGTGAGTCAGCAATTGCGTAGAGAATTAGAGTACCCAAAGGCTAAAGAAACATTGGACTGACAGTAGAGTTGTATTGGGGTACATTAGCAATGAGAGTAGGCGATTTCACACCTTTGTTGCTAATCGAGTTCAACAGATCCAAGACGGAACAGCGACCCATCAGTGGCGGTACGTGGATACCAAGTCTAACCCAGCAGATCACGCGTCACGCGGTCTCACGTCACGTGAATTGCGTGACTCCAACTGGCTCACCGGACCAGCATTCCTGTGGAAGGACGAATGTCAGTGGCCCCGTGAAGACCCACCACCTGAAACCAAGGACTCAAAACAGTTAGACAGAGACGACCCAGAAGTAAGAAGAGCGTTCGCCATGGCAACAACCACCGCAGCAGGTCATACAGCTGACTTGGTAAGCCGTTTGAGTTACTTTTCAAAATGGGATCGTGTGAGGAAGGCTGTCGCGCTATGTGTTAAATATGTTAAGACTCTACGAAGTAGAATCAATAAGAGCAAGGAGAGCTCAAAGACAGAAGTATTAGTTTGCGACCTCGTACAAGCCGAAATATTAATAGTTAAGGCAGTTCAAGCTAAGAAATTTCAAGAAGAAATTGTTGGACTGAACACTCGCAGTAAGATTAACTCTTCTAGTTCAATTGCTAAACTAGACCCCTACATCGACGGAGATGGAATTCTTAGAGTTGGTGGTCGCTTAAGGCGAGCACCAGAGCTGTCTGAAGGAGTTAAGTTCCCAGCTGTGTTACCTAAGGACAGTCACGTGACAACAATGATCATTCGTCATTTTCATGAAGCAGTGAAACACCAGGGTCGTGGCATGACGCTCAGTGAAATTCGTGCAAATGGATACTGGATTGTTGGAGGTACTAGTGCAGTCGGTAGTATAGTGTCGAAGTGTGTAACATGCCGCAAATTGCGCGCAGCGGTGCATGAGCAGAAGATGGCTGACCTACCTGAAGATAGGTTAGAACCAGTCCCCCCGTTCACTAACTGTGCTGTTGATTACTTTGGCCCCTGGTACGTTAAGCATGGTAGAAGCATGGTGAAAAGGTACGGTGTGATATTCACCTGTTTAGCATCAAGAGCCATTCATCTAGAGACCTCAGCATCGTTGGATACTGACAGTTTCATCAACGCTCTCCGACGATTCATTTGTCGCCGCGGGCCAATCAGACAGCTAAGATCTGACCAAGGAACAAACTTCGTGGGTGCTCGTCGCGAGCTAAAGCAAGCATTAGAAGAGATGGATCAACAAAGGATTAAGAACGAAATGTTGAAAGTGAACTGTGATTGGTTCAACTTCAAGATGAACGTTCCTGCTGCCAGCCACATGGGAGGAGTATGGGAGCGATTGATAAGGTCAGTGCGTAATGTGTTAGACGCACTCCTACGTAGTAACGCCTCACAGCTCGACGATGAGTCACTAAGAACTCTGATGTGCGAGGCAGAAGCTGTTGTCAACAGCCGGCCTTTAACTATCGACAGTCTCAACGATCCAGACTCGCTGAGTCCCCTCACGCCTAACCACATTCTAACAATGAAATCTAAGATCGTCTTATCCCCACCGGGTGTATTCTCGTCGGTAGACAAGTACTGCAGAGCGCGCTGGAGGCGAGTACAACACTTAGCCAATGAGTTCTGGTCTCGATGGAGAAAAGAATACTTATCCAGTCTCCAACAACGTCAAAAGTGGACTAAGTCACGGAAGGACGTTGCAGAAGGCGATATCGTCATCGTGAAGGATGACAACGCAGCACGCAGTCAGTGGGAATTAGCTCGTGTGTCAGCGGTCAACCACAGCGCAGATGGTAGAGTTCGTACAGTCAAGTTAACCCTCGCAGACCGTGACCTGAACAAGAAAGGCAAAAGGATCAATCCCCAGCGATTCCTGGACCGTCCAGTGCAGAAACTGGTGGTGCTGATGTCCGTAGGTGAACATTAACCATGCAGACCAGGGTAGATCCCAGCCGAGGAGCCACAACATTAGACAGTTTAGTATAGCTTAGTACAAATTTGAATATGAACATTGTTTTATAACCTTCGTTTGAGTGAAATACCTCTGTATTTCAGGGGAGCCATGTAATGGAACTGGCAACAGAACATTGTTCTAATTACTGAACTTTTTTAGTTATCTTTGTTTGTGGTTTTAAATGTAATTTTAAAGTCATTAGTTTTATCAAGAACGTGATACCAGTAAGAATAGGAATGCACCACACCTACGTCCCAGCTCTGAATATAACCTTTTTCAGTTAGTTCTTATAAGTTAGTTTTAGTCGTGTGGTCGAAGAGAAAGGTTCATTAAAGTTTAAGTTGGCACCTAAAGCTATCTTTCGATCAAGTGCAAGTTGGGACCGATA
>JAOTRI020166844.1:0-19775 GCA_028564885.2 Zoanthus sanctaehelenae
CTATTACGGACACCCCGCTATTACGGACACCCCGCTATTACGGACACCCCACTATTACTGACACCCCACTATTACGGACACCCCGCTATTATGGACACCCCACTATTACGGACACCCCACTATTACGGACACCCCACTATTACGGACACCTCGCTATTACGGACACCCCACTATTACGGACACCCCACTATTACGGACATTCCACTATTACGGACACCTCGCTATTACAGACACCCCACTATTACGGACACCCCACTATTACGGATACCCCGCTATTACGGACACCCCACTATTACGGACACCCCACTATTACGGACACCCCACTATTACGGACACCCCGCTATTACGGACACCCCGCTATTAGGAACACCCCGCTATTACGGACACCCCGCTATTACGGAAAACTCGCTATTACTGACAAAAGAAAAAAGCCGGTTGAAACCATATGAGAAAAGCTTTGGCTATAACGGACGCTTTGCCTGGTCTCGAAATAAAATTTTCCTTGTTTTTTTTTCTTGTTATAACGGACACTTTCGACGCCGTTTTGAAAATTGGAGCAACATAAATTCATGTATTTGGCAAAATAATTGTAAGCTAGCCTTTACATCCATCAAAAAGCCGAGTTTTGGCAGTTACAAACCAAGAATGAGATATTGAAGTTTTTAACTCTATATGTTTCATAAATAATATTGTAGTTAAGGTTAAACAACTTGTTTAACATTCGAAATACAGCCACTTACCAGAAGTTGCGTTTTCATAAATCAATCAATAAATAACAATGTGGCATGCAGTATTGAGTTATAGACCACTTTCATAAATGGTGGCTGATTTAGTATTCTTTTGTCTTTATTCAAAATTGCCCAGTTAGCCTCGTCTTTGAGTGAACAATACAAATTTGTACCCAAACGAGGCTAGCCGGGCAAATTTGAATAAAGACAAAAGAATACTAAATCAGCCACCATTTATGAAAGTGGTCTATTGATTTTTTGTGAGTAGATGCCCTGGCTTTTGCTCTTCTAGTATTAATCATAAGAATAATCTCTGGTTAAAATAAAATAAAGAAAATTGGAGTGCAAGAAAGCTAGATTAGAAAAAGTTCACAATTAACAATGCTCCATATTAGATATTATCAACAATAAACAAAATAAATTTTTCATCACATCAAAATAAAAAATCAAAAACTATTTTAACTTTTGTTTTTCAAATAAGAAACTTTTTCTGGGGATTGCATGGTTGTTCCTGTATTTTTATGACTACACAGCCTAAAATTTTTGTTTATAAATAAATCAGCAAATTCATCAATAATTTATTATAAAATAGTTCACTAATGCTAAATACTGTAAATGCTTTTTAATTTCTAAAAGGAAAAATGCTTGGAATTTTTTTAAATTTTGACACCTTTATTTTTAGCACATTCTTTAATTTATAATTTTTGAAAATCATAGCCCACAGTTTTTATAAATGTCTTCCTGTTAAATAAATTAAGCTTCAAGCAATGAATCCTAGCTTTTAGCAGTGACGATAATTTATATAAAACATTATCAATCGATTTTATTAAAACGAATTTATTAAAACAATTTTTGCTTTAAAATAAAAAAAAATGCATCGCATTATTAGACTAATTGCAACATAAAAATATTGTTTACCGGTTTTTTACCGTTTTAGTACAGCTAATCGGCAACAACTTATGAGTCTGTTAGTTCTTCTACAACAGTTATCAACTGAATGCCCTCGTAATTGCTAAACTAAAAATTTCACAACCGCTTAATTTCTGTGTAATTGCTGCTGTTTGACACCTTCTCAGGGCTCGAAATTAAAAAAAAAATCATGGTCGTATTTTTGCGACTGGTTCCAAAATTTTAGTTGCAACATAATTTTTGATTGGTCGCAAAATTACGACATTTGATGAAGTTTTAGTCGACCGTATCGCCATCGGTCGAAATTTTGAGTCCTGCTTCTTTATATGAGCCGTTGGTCGGTGTTGTTTTAAGCTTTTGTATTCATGGCCATAAAAAATACCACATACAGTTCAGATTATTAACAAGAATACCGCCAAAACTAACACCTGTAAGCTTTTGTTAAGTTCTAATACACGTAATTGTAAATAGCTGTCAAATCTACCTAATGTTATATTAAAATATTCGAAAAACATCAACAAAAATTTAACATGTGGTGTTAAAGTGTTAAAAATGAATAAAAATTAGATTTTTTTTTCTGTCATACAACAGGAAGTTGTAACATTTATTTTCATTGAATTTTTAAAATAAAACCCGATTTATGAAATAATAGTAAAATTTGAGAACACCCTTCAACTTTGAAGTACTAACCACCTTACAAAAACACCGACTCTTGAAAACACGTTGTGTAAACGCCGGCATAAATCCAGAAGACCCAAATTATCGATATGAGTAACGAAATTTTTAAAACAAAATAATTTACCACAAAATGATATAGTTCATCCTTCCAATTCTTATCGTATCTTCGTGTGAAAACACACATGTATCTATATAAGACAACTTCGTTTACATACCACTGATCGAAGAATCTGCTCCGTAAATTTTTAATAAAAAAACACGTGCTGGTGATTGAACTGAGATCTGTGTTGTGATGGTAAAATTGGGAGAAATTAAATACGCTTCCTGTATGGAGTATATATGTCAAGAAAAATAATTACCAGCATTCCAGAATATCTTAAACAAGGCTGCTTCCTGCGTCTTATGCTCTTGAAATGTACGCTACAACGCAATATACACATAAATTTAGTAACTTGCTAAAAATAGATGCGTAACTGTATTAGAGGCGGAAAAAGAATAGAGCAACAAATTTCCATTTTAGATACTAATCTTAATTCTTATAAGGTGATATCTCTTGAGTCTTTAGTTAAGTTTGAGTTTTAAAATATAAAAACTTGGTAAAAACACTTTCCTTTTTTAAAAATTCGTTTGAACATGATTGTAGTTCGGTGCTGGAAGACTGAACGCTGTACAAAGTTTATTACGCAAATTCACAAAAAATTAATAACATAAAGATAGTGGTCCAAGGCCTTCGTGTTTCATTCAGAAATTTCTCCCTTTCCTCGCTTTTTGTGAATGCGTTAGTTTCGAAACCTAACAATGACGTTTGCGACAGGAAGCTAAACAAAGATAAAGGACTGATAAAACGTGCGTGCGTCAGAAGCCACAAACCGAAACGTTAAACAAATGCCACCAACTTTCTACGTTAACGATACATTATGTTCAACTTAAAACACCTTCTTACCTTCTTTTTCAGTGACAAAACAAAAGACCACCCTCAACATTGTATAAAGTGCTAACTTGTCTCAAATAAAGGAATATATTTATAAGGACAATGACCGAATTTTCAACTTTCCCGCCGATCATCAATGGGAGTACGCTGAATATTTTTTCTACTCGTGGGCTCAGAAAAATTCCTTATTTTATGCATTTCCGCTGACAAACTTTATCCTCAAAAAATCGCATTGTTGAGTTGAGAAATGATAGAAATGTGAAAAAAATAGAATAATGGAAACGAAAGTAACGTTGAACAATGGAAAACGCATGCAGATGATAGGACGTAAGAATTTTGAGAAAAATATATTTTTGTATATGTGATTTGAACAGTGAGCTTTTCTTTCCGGTGTAGAACAAGGTTTGTGGTTGGCTGAAATAAGGTTGGGATAAGTTTAATATTTCTTGTGTCCTCTACACGACGTAAAAACCTTTTTTCTATAGAAATAAAATCAAGTTAATAAAACCATTTTTTCTATGATTTTACTCAGTGTGTCTACATAGCTTGTTAGCCATAAATCCAATAACTATTTTTGCTTTTATTTTATTTTCAGTTGGAACCTATCAATTAACTTCGAATATTTTTGAGACCTTGGAATGTGCTCTTAGATCTGGCTATAAGCTGATTGGTAACTATTCAAATTGCAGGAAAAAATTAAATCTTTTACTGGAAATAAATATTAAAAGTTACTAGAACGTTTTGGCCATAAACTATGGCCTTCATCAGCTAATGCTGATAATGCTATGTTGGCGAAACAAAACAATCCCTGTGCACCCGCCTGGAACAGCATCGTCACCAAGGATCCATTGATGCCCAGACCTCTGCAGTGTATCAACACTGTAAGGAAACCTGCCACTCTTTTAACAACACGGACGTGGTGATACTCGATTGAGAAGAGGACTGGGTCTGACAAGGAATAAAGGAGGCCATATGGGAAAGGGTGGAGCAACCGTCACTCAACTGCAAATGGGGGCTCCGTTTTAGTTTGTCTAACTTGTGGGACCGCGTACTGAGGCATTTTCTTCGTCGCCTGTCATGTGATCTGTCAAGATCACATGACCCTCAGCATTAGCTGATGAAGGCCATAGTTTATGGCCGTAACGTTCTGGTAACTTTTAATATTTATTTCCATTAAAAGATTTATTTCTTTCCTGTCAATATTTTTACAAAACTGGATGATTTAGCAAAATTATGTTAATTCAAATTGCAGTTTTACAAATGATAAATTTGGGTAACATTAAATGTATTTTAAGAATGATACAGTAGTTATAATTTTAAAATGTAGTATGGTCAAAATGACATAATGATCCATTGAACTAATTATTGTTAAGTATATTAATAAAGGTAAAGAAATATTTTAATATTGTTCAAATGAAATTATATACTTTTAATATATGTCATAAACTAAATGCTGGGTCCATCTTTCAAAAGAAACATTTGTTAAATGTTGAAGTTGTACACAGATGTGAAAGGAAAACTGCTAAACTCAAGAGGATACCCAGACATTCTCTGTTATTTATTTCTGCACATTCCTCATGTTTAAAGAATATGTGCGCAGTAAAATCAAGAACAATAAAGGACGGGTATTCAGAAGTTACTCCTGTAACTCTTTTTCACTTTCATTGGTGAGAGCAATATGTGGTGCGAAACTGGTGGAGAGAAGAAGGACAGAAGACCTAATGGAGATGTTGGGATTGAAGGAAACAAAGGTTCAGATGGCAAAGGAGAATGGAGTGAGATGGTACGGGCATGTGTTAAGGAGGGATGATGGGCATGTTTTGAGGAAGGCATTGGAGTTTGAAGTGAAGGGAAAGAGGACATGGAGAAGGAGATTAGGAGTGTTAGTTTGAAGGAGAATGCAATGAATCGAGCGAGATGGAGATTGGGAGTGGGAGAGATTGCTGGCAGAGTGGGGCAAATCCGGCCACCCTCATTTACAGGGATAAAACCGGATCAAAACTGGATTGATTGATATTAAACTGTTATTGCTACTCACAATAATTTATTGTACTAGTTAGCTAATATATATAATCTTGACTATTAATACTGTTTACCTTATTGTTGGATAAGAATGTTAAATTTGTTAGTTGTAGGTCTAGTTTCTTGATCTTTTATAAAAAATGATGTTCAAACTCAGTGTCATTTTTCAAAAAGAATTACTAAACAATCCGAACTGGCAAAACTAGCTGAATCCTTACAACCCATGGAGTTGTTGTCACTGTTGTCACAAATTTCAAAAAAGAAAATAATGTATCAAAACAATATATATTCTGAAATAAGGTTAACTCAGATACACAGTCACGTAGTTTAAAAGTAATTACAGCTGTACGTTGCTAAAATTAATCGTTATTAAGCTATTGGCCCAAGAAGCCAGCATTTATCTCCAGTTTTTATGTTTTTAAACTATTAGCAGCTATCGCTAAAGTACCAACAGAACGTAGCTGTGTAAGCACTCAGAACAGATACTCTCCTTTTTACTATTTGAAAACAAAATTAAATCAAAATATCTCAGCATGTGATTTTAGTGTAAAAAGCCGAATAAACATTCGGACATACACACTCTTATCATAACATTTTATTTTGCTTTATGAAATGTGTTTCATTTGAAATCGACAACACTTGGCACAGTTGGGATCAAACCTGGGACATTGTGGTGGGTAGGCAAAACTCTTCTAAACCAACTGCACGCTAAACATGCCCGCCTGCACCAGCAATTAAAACACTCCAAGTACTTAAGTTTGAATGGAAAGGTTTAGCAATTATTGTTTGAAAGTGGCTGGGAGGTATAGTAAGCAAAGCTTTGTCGATATTTCATACATACCACAGTTTGAATTTCACTAAGCAAGGCCATTTGTTTCTCTGGGGCATGGAAAACTGGAATTCAGTTTTAAGCACAAATCTAACACTGATGATGATGATGATCAAAACATCAAGTTTACATTTTAATTACATGGGATTGTAACAATTTAAATTTCTTTGCCCTATCTTTAAATTTATGACAATCATTTTCATTTTTTATTATACAGCTACTAAGATCGTGAATATTGTAGATATATTTGATATCTCATGTCAACACATGTTGTTACAGATCCACAAAGCAGAACGTTTAACATTATGATTGTTGCAATTATAAAATTTTACCAATTACTTAGACATCGTCGTCTAACTTTTTAATGTTTTACAAGTCTACTGTTCTACTTTAGGTGGATGAGAGACTTGCCACATACAAGGATGCCTTTGATATTGTCATTGTGGATGATCATAGTATGGAGGTGGTGGACATGCTTTTGATGGAAATCTTGCAAACTCAGTAACGCAGTTGGCCACTAATGGTTCTAAAAATATAAATTTTCTAAATTAAATTCTTTGAAGTACTGAGTTAAATGTGAAAACAGTAGTTTGTTTATTCAACACGTGCACAGCAGAAACATAGCAAAAGTATACAGTTATAGTAAGAGAGTGAGTAAGGAAAATTTGTTAATTTATCCAAGAATGTTGCACACAATTTTGAAAAACCATATTTGTCAGTTTTGGATAAATTTGTATAAAGTTTATTGGTTCCTAAAGCACTGCTTAGAGAAAAATAGAACCATTTTACTTAGTCATAGCAATGTGTACATCACTTATAATTATAACAGCATACTACAAAAACCGTTTATTTAAGACAGCTGTATACGACTTACAGTAATAAATTTAAGCTGTTTGCACAGTAAGTAAAATTATGCTAAATTTTGTAACTTAACATTAATCAAATTAAATCTAGGTTCTTCAAAAGGCTGTGTCATATGTATGTCTACGCAATTGGGAAAATACAAAATTTACCACAAATGGTAAATTAAGAAAATATCTGTATTCCCTTTAGTAATAATACAACTATAGTATTATAAACATAGAAAGAAATAATTTTATCATGTTGGTATTAGTTTAATGAAAGAGAAACAATTGTAAAGGATTAAATAAGAGAAAGGAAAATAAAAAGTTATAGAAATATAACTAAAGATTTGCACGATATATGTCATCATTATAATATATATTAATATATAATATGTATTCATTAATTGTTTAATACTGTATGTATCAACACTAAATTCAATATATTTTCTTCAGCAAATTGTTGCAAAAGCTAGAGTTTAGTAAGTAAGTAAATGGAATAATATTGTGGGGGTTTTTTAAAACCATTTTCACCTGTAGAAGCTTAAAGGATGACATCCATCTGTATAGGAATATAAATGAAAGAATCCAGAAGAGCGGAATTCACACTGTCTGACTCTTGAAGTCTAGTGCTTTCCCCTTTAGATAAATTGACATTAAAATGATGATAGATATTTATAAAATATGCCAAAAGCTAGCTTGCTAAATCCTTCTGGAATCCTTTACTGGTCAAATGACCCATGAAGCTGGCATTCAACTTTATTTTTAATAGATGAGAATCCTTGATCAATTCGTACAATTATTTACTGCTATGTCCAGAGAGATTCAAAGACCTTGATCTACTTGTATCACTAAAATACTAATAAAGTGTTGGATTCAGTGACTACATTGCTTGCAATCAATTGTTTAGTTAGCAAGCTTTACCATTCATATTATATAAAAACTGACGGCTTTTAAATGACTCCAACAAAAAATATAAACTACTAGCCGTATTGTATCAACTGTCAGTCTTCCATGAATTCAAGATTTTCTTCTTTTATTATAGGTAACCTTTTTCCATGCTGATCAACCTCCAGTTCTAGGCTTTTAAGAATCCATCTGAAACAAATGAAAATTAAGTTGATTGTAGTTTTTTGAAGTTTTCTAAAAAAAAATCTTTATTTAAGAGTGACATTTGAGATTGGCTCAAAAAGAAAAAAATTAATATTAGATTAGAACTGGAGATTGTTTTTTGTATTTTATGAAGTCACTAAATATTGCAGTAGTAATTAGATAGTTATGATTAATTGTTAAATAAATGGGTTTACCTGAAGAGTGATAATGGTTATGAATTAAATATTTAATTACAAATATAGTTATTTCATAGTTTTTTATTTTAACAAATTTTTCACTCTTACCTAATAATAATAAAGAGATGTTACAGGTCATAATAGTTAATTAACAGATAAGTATATATAAAGTAATAACAGCTGATTAAAGTGCTATCCCTGAGCCACAAAGTAAATTGAAGTAGTATATTAATAAGTGATTGATAATATTTTATTGTTGATGATCAAACAAACAGAACCATCAGATCATCGGCTAGTTAACTGTGCATGAAACCAGTCTCGAGAATGAATAGACTATTTGCAGTTGGGGGTCACGTGACCACAGCTACATTAAATCAATCAGCTATGACAGAATGGCATCCAGAAATGGAAAGAAAATTTTGACATTAATAAAATGGAAAAGTTTCAGTTCTTTTCTTCAAATATGTAAAAAATGGCAAGCAGCAGAAAACACATTTTCTAAGGATTTGTATGATTGTATAGCGAGGCTTGCTCTCCAGTATCATTTTCACATATTACATTTCCTTAGAAAAAGTTTAATTTTATATTCGCTGTCTTTTTTGAAATACTGAACGTTGAGACATGAAATTATGCCTGCTAACTAATTCTAACCTTCTCTTTCCATTTCTGAACATTATTTTGTCATAACTAATTAATTAGGGTGGGTGTGGTCACGTGACCTCTAACTGCAAAGGGCCTATTGAATACAGTTCCAATGGTGGGCGGGTTTTATTGTTTTCTGCGGGCGTCGTCGACATCGCTGTCCTCTCATTGGAACGCAGCGTACCAGTAATCTTGCTCTTGCTTGCTAAATGATTTTCTTCTTCAGATTAAAACGTTCGAACGATCTTAAGCTTTTATTTTTTATCTGGTTTTGTTTTATATATGGCATTTAATAGCGTCAATCATGAATTGGCCATTCGCTTGTATAAAACATGACGATGAAATCTAAACTGAAACCCGACAGACGAAGTTGACACGTACGCCTTAGCATCTTTTGATATAATCCTGACCAATTTAACATTTTAAGAATTTAGATTAAACCTTAATTGAGGCCAAAAACTACTGTTTTTAAATTGTTAATATGACCGTCCTAGCTTTCGCCGGACAACGACATTATCAGGGATGTCAAAGTCTTCACAACAATGAATCTTGCCAAAATTATTCTAATTAATAAGCGCCCCGCTAATTTCAGTACCTGTCACAGTGATAATTTTTGTCTGGACTCCTATTTAAGGAAACCTCACAAATCGATTTTGCCCACAAGAGACGTCAATTTTACGTTTGGGGGTGGGGGGTGGGAGTGTTGGCATAAGTGACGTTTCTCTGTGACACGTCGTGGGAAACTTCGATACTTTTGCTAAAAAATCCTGGAGTTTTTGAAAACATCTTGGAAAGGGATATAACATAACTTTTGACTTATATTCATCGGTCAGTTCGTTATGTTTTTCACAAAATTAATGTTGCTTATATAATATATAGTCTGATCAGACAAGAAATTTTATGCAGCGCCAGTAAATAAGTCGAACAACAAGACGAAAGAACAGTTTTATTAACTATAAATGAACAATTGTAGTTGCAAGATGGCGGACAAACAACAACAAACACTGACAGACGTTGCTCGCATATGCGCACGCATGTCTAACTAACAAATGTCCGCAGGCGCTAAGAGCCAGCTGGCGCAACTTTTTCTCCCTTTTTTCTATTCTTCACAAGTAACATAGCTTAAAATGGTAACAGTAACAGTAATAATAACAGTAATGTATGGATAACGTAGACCATATTAATATAGTTAATGAATGAGTTTTAGTAAAGCAAGTAGTCTAAGGTAGTTCGGTGGTTTCCGTACTCGATGTGGTCGCGAAGGGGTTTCTGGACTGGTATTAAGCATTGGAGCGGCACTTGTGGTTGCTTCAGCGGCCGATGGGTCTTTTCTGTAGTTTCTCTGTCTTCATTAGGGTCTTCTTCGAAGGCAATGACGTGGTATGTCGGTAAAGGTGAAATTACGAGACCAGCGTCATGGACGAGTGAGCTCATCAGGGGGTGACAGTGGTGAGATCTCATAGGCCGATGATGGTGGATCTGCAGTTGGTAGGTCTTCGCAGTCATCGTTATTGTCTTGTCGAAGGCGAGGGGGAGCGTTAAGGGCAGGGATGACGTAGCATTCGCACAGCTTAACTTTGTATGACGTACTGCGAAGTTGGGATCCTGAAAACTTCTTAATGTGACACCAAGGATCGTTGACTTCAGTAACAATGTAGTTTGTTACGGTCTGAGATTAAGTACACAACATCTCCAACGTGTATTTGGGGGTGGTAGGAAGTTGAGCTGTGCTTGTTTTTACAGTTTTCACTGTAGGGATTGTTGGTAGACCTTTGTCGATGTTGTGCTAAGATGGCTTGATAGTCAGAAATTGGGAGTTGATCACCAGTGAACTGGTTACGTTGGGTCCATAATTCACGAGCGAAGAGGCCTTGGTGGTGCAAGCGTGAGTTAAGACGAGCTGTGGCTATGGCAAGGCCCGTTGGGGTAACCTGCCCTCCTCCAGGTTCTTGACGTAAGAATTCTTCTTCTAGTTGTTGTACAGCTTTTTCTGCCACTGGGTTTTTAGTCACATTCTTGACACGCCCAACGTCAAGCCATACATTAAGATGCTTTAGGCCATCGTTGTTGCTATGCGAAAGAAAGCTTGGTGCGGGGTCTACGCGAACAATTGCTCGTGGACCGTCGATGGGATGTAACTCCACAATAAGACGAGTGAGTGCATCTCTCAGAGTGTCATACTTTTCGTCTGGTATGAGGCATGTACTGGTGTAAGAGGTTGAACACTCTCTGAGTAACAGAATCGATTGTCGTTGGCGTTTGATGACATCGGCAGCAAAAGAGATGCCAACAACATCAGGTGGGTCTTCTGACGTCTGACTCAATAGAGCGCTTGGAAATTTCTGTAAGGAGGCGCATGTATGGCACGTCGATGAGATTACTGCTTAAGCACTGCTCATGTCCAATGCATAGAAATGCCGTTGTAGGACTATCTGTAGTTGTTGACGAGAAGGGTGATTGAGACGAACATGAAGAGCTGTGAGGAGTCCATCGAGGACAGATCGTGGGACAATTATTGCCTCAGTTGTCGTCGAGAATGGTTGGTTGCGTCTTAAGAAGAGAAGGCCATCTTTGGAGATTGAGGCTATGTTTAGATAGCGTTTGATGTCTTTAATATTTGTCAGTGTTTTAGAGGGTCTTGTGTCTTGCTTTAGGTGTGCATGTACTCTGCGCAGGTCGGGGCACTGATTTTGGATTTCTCGCCAAGCTGACCTCGTAGTAAATGGTAGTGACTTAGTGTTGTCAATGATATCCTAACCAGATACGTTCCGGACGACTGAGTCTTCTGCTTCATAGATGAAAGAACATATTTGGCAGGTAGATTCATGGCAATTAGCAGCGTTTCGACTAGCGAAATCGGATGGCAGTTTGGTAGTTTCAGCCATATGCTGTAAGGTAACCTAGTAACTACTTACAGTCGTCAAAAAGGATGTTACTCGGGAACTCGCGGAGAACTCTCCACGTGCTAGCTTGTCGATGGCTTGAACACATGGCTTGCTGTCTGTTAGTACACTTTTTTACTATTTTGCGTGCTAAAGATGTAAATCAGTTGCAATCAGTTTATTCCGGTACACAAACCAGCCAATCCAGTTGAGTTTTCAAATGGATTATCCCAGAGCTCTCGATTCGTGGCGATGACCACAAGGATCGTGGCTCTGGGAACGAGATTGACCGAAGATACACGAAGCTTGTACGTAAACTTTAATTAATTTCATGAAACTTCTCAAAACTTGAGCACCAATTGAATCAGGGACGGTAGCAGGGGGAGGGGGAACTCGGAGGCTACAGTCCCTCCAATAATTTTGCTGCCATTTTGAATTTTCGAAATTTCTCCCAGACTCCTACATGCTCCCGCTTTGTGGGGTCCTTAACCCTCATCCCCCCAATAAAAAGTGTGCTTCGCGGTCCCTGTCAATCATATTGCTCACGTCATTGAAGTGTTTCATAAGAAAATGGAAACACACTTGTGCACTCATACTACAAACAACAATTTGGTTTGTACATATATTATAAACAACAAGTTAGACAATTTACATGAACTCGTACTATAAACAGCAATTAAGATGATACTCGCACTATTAACAACAATTTGGATTATACTCGCCATTTAAACAGTAATTTAGATGATACTCTTCCATTAACAACAATTTGGATTATACTCATACTACAAACAGCATGCAATTTAACTATAGTCTTACTATTTACATTGCAATTACGCGTCGTTGAATTTGTACGTTAATCAAATGTGGAGCTCCACAAGTGTATATTACCGCAATGGCTACCGGGAAGTCTTTTACATACCAAAGTTTATAGCAAAGTACTTATGTATGCTGATGACATCACACTATAATCTTTCTCTACTTTAGCTGCAAAACGATTCTCTAAAGTAAGTAGTGCTTATGTTCAGTTGATAACTGGATTTCTAGAAGCTAGTTAAATGTAAATGTCACCAAAACAAAGTTTGCTGTCGTTATAAAACTACTAATTCTAAAAATCTAATTGAACAAGTCAAAACAACAAATAACCAATTGCGAATTTGTAGGTTTTCATTAAAAAAAAATCTGAAATAGTAACGATCTTGCTTATCAGCTTTGCCCAAAAGGGAACTAATTTTTAAAAGATTAAAAGCAATGCATTGCAAGATAAACTGAGAACTGATGCCATAGGCTTCCAGCAGACATTTTTTGTAAGCAGACTCTCCTTGAAGGCAGAAATAAGAGGAAAATAACATAAATAACATATGTTGCCCTTGGCGGGAATCAAACCCCACATCTTCGGCTATTAGTCCGACGTGTTAACCACTACACCAAAAGGACCAACCACGCTGGCAACGCAGCCGGACAATATTATGTTGATGGTAACTGTAGGGTTTCCCAGGGCGATATTTTTCTCTTTTGGTAAGTTGAACACCGTAATTTTTGGTACGCATATATTGTATGATAAAAGTATTCACCGTAAAACATAGACTGAATATCAAATAATTTTCGACACAACCTTACTGAGGTACTGAACACGTTTTGGAATGGCATTCCGAGCCCGGCGAGTCTGCAATATGTGATTGTTCACATGCAATTGATTTTATAAATCATTAATTTCTGTTATGCTTTGAAGGCATTTGTAAAAATCGGAAGGTACAAAAATTATGTTTAGGACATTAGACCAGACTAAAAACTTATCAAACAGAAATTTCTTGTCTGCCTTGTTTTAGTCTCTGGTCCCTGCAAAATTACATCCTCTCATGCATGCAGCTTCCTTATTTTCAAATATTAAATATAACAAGTTCAGGGCCGTAGCTAGGTAGAAACTATAACCGAGGGGCGAAATACCCCAATAGGTTAGCACAAGCGTCGAAGCCGAGACAACGATCGCAATAGGCGGGAATTTTCAGGGGGTCCAGGGGCATACCCCCCGAAAAATTTTAAAATTCAGACTCTCGGAAATGCGATTTCGAGCGTTTTTGAGGACCTTTTGGTAACTTCAACAGTTTTAAATAAAATTTTAAAATTGTAAAAGCTCTTACCGGAGGTAAGTGCCTCGGTTCGCCTCATACTGGCTACGGCTCTGAAATTAACATCAAACATATCTTGAAAGACGACCGGGCAAACGAATCTCTCGTCATAATTGCAAAGAAAAATATACGGGTTTGTCCACGCGACGCATTAAGAATGATCGGAATATAGCGGAAAGTCTTGTTGTACGCCTCCGTCAGTAACAAAGAAATCTTGGCGTGAGTTTTTGCACGCTAGTTCGGTGCATCACATCAGATGACTTGTGGGAGACATTGCCGCAAGTCATCTGATTTTTATGTATATTCGACAAGGGATCACGAAGTTCGTTGTTGCAGGGCTCAAGAGCTGTAGATAGATGCTTTGCTTGTAGCATTCAAACAACCCAAATCTGTTTATTAAGTTGGTTATTTGGGGACCGCTCTCTCCTTGACACACCAAGTAAGAAAGAGTCTTTTCGTACTTACAAGAGACGGAAGTGTACACGGTACAGCTAGACTTTCCATTCTAACCCGATCGTTCTTTCCAATTGCATCGCAGATAATCGTCGTATATTCTTAACAAAATTATTCCAGAATTGGCAATAAACAATGCGACACTTTGCCAGTTAATAAAGCAGTGTTGGTCGTGTTGACGACATAGTACCTCGTGTATGCTAGCATGAAGCTTGATTTATCTTTTAAACTCAATGCATCTTCATGTATATATGTAAAATTTCAATTTCATATATTTGTGCTAAACTCGATGTATATTTACAAAAATTGATTTATTTGCAGGTAACTTGATGTGAACTTGTAAATCTTGATTTATTTGTGCAAATCTTAATGTTTATTTGTAAAACTTGATTTATTTCAACGCTTTTTGGTTTATATTAATTTTATTGATATTAATGTTTTCTCCCTTTCGGAGAAGCATAGATACCGGATTTTCAATTGTTGTTCGTTTTACGGTGTGGACATTTTGGAGCAAAATATACAGATTCCTGACTTGTTTTGACAAGAAATCTTCAAGATGGCGATACGGTACTTATCAATCGGGGATTGCGGATTGAGAAAACACTTTACATGCTGGTTGAGTTCTTTTACCAAAACATTAAACTAAATACCCAGAGGACATTGTGATAAAGTCGAAAACAAGGTAATTTGTTGATTTTAATTTGTGATTTAATTTCAGCTTTTGACAAATTTCAGTAAAAGCTTCGTATTATTTAACAATTATTTCAAGAGGGCGCGTTGTATACGAGATGGTAAAAAGCCAACGAGGAGCGTAGCACCGAGTTGGCTATAATCTTCTCATATCCAACAAGCAATAATGGAATAATTGTTTTATTATAAATTTTATGAACCCTTCGATACTCGAAACTTGAAACAAGCTTTTAATAAATTGATCATGATAACCGAGACTTTTTGTTAATTTCCATATACAGTCATTTGGTATATCAGGAGCTGATAACCGAGATTGAGTGAACCAATCAGAAAGCTAGAAACGTAATATTGGAGGTTGAAAATTTAGTAATGAAAATTATTTTCTTTGAATTGATTTTTAACAGTTCTGTTTTCCAGGAACGGCTTTTTGTTTTTCTGTGTTATTCTATTTGAACTTAACCCTTTGGTTTTGCGATTTTGAATGATTTTTTGTAAGAAAACAATCAATTGGCTTTCTCTTATCCATATTAGGCATTTCCATAGAAACATCCCACATTGTGTAGTCCCCAGGGATCGTGTTTTTAGATTATCAGGTAATTGTGTCGTTGAAGTATCTTGTTGCTGCTGTAGCCACCGTTAAAGATAGATTTTTACTCATTTTCGAGCCCATTTTGCCTCTCTTCACTACTGGATAGCATCATAAAACTTGAACGTAACATTTGAGCTTACTTGCTGAAAGAAACCAATGAGGTTTCACACTTTTTAGCAATTTTAACAGCATATTTTCACTCGGTGGGTTTTCTACAGGCGCCAAAAGAAGTTGGCTTTGAAGCTTGAAGAGAGGCAAAGTCACTGAGCTGCTAATGCATTTTTTGGTCGTTTTGACGACTGAGGAACACTACAAGCATAAAATTTGGGCAGAACTCCGTGGAAGCTCTACACCTCTATTGCAGGAAATGCTGTCTGTCCTTGTCAAAATTTTCGTGTTTCCCAGAATGCATTTGGGTCGTGCAAATGGCGGGAAACACGTTGGGGCAAGATTGGCACAAAGAAATGGCTGTAGCTCTACCCGTAAACTGAAAGAATGCTAAAAAACTTCACTATACAGCCTTCTCAAAATGTTTATGAGGAGCAGGTTATATTAAAGTTGGAGGCGGTTTTCCTTTTTCTTTTCTCCTTGTTGTTAGTAAAAATAATACATTTTTTGATGGCAAGGAGACTATTAACTATGCCTACATTTTCAAATGATGATAGCAGCCTTCTCAAAATGAGCTTGCCGGCTCAATGAGCCGCCTCCTCTGGGAATGTGACCGTCTTCAATCAGTATATGAAGTTATTAGCTAAGCAGTTTTGAGAAATCAGATGTTTTCTAACAAAGAGACAAAATATGATGAGCGGATCAAAAATTCAATATGTGATGTTAGCAACATAGGTTACAAATTATATCTTAGAATAATGAAAAGAGAAAAAAACATGGTACATGGTTACTGTGTATCTTTTGACTGGTTTTATAGAAAAGAAACCATTGCAAGACCTAGATTGCACAAAAATACTAAAAAGGTTGAAGCAAACTGCCATATTTATGCTCTGAATATCATAAACCTATGTCATATGCACCACTGACAACCTCACTTGCAACCACAGTATAAAACCTTTTCAAAAAACTTCTTACTTCTTAATTGAACTACACATACGCTCACCTGTGAGATATTTTCAACACTCGAAGATAAAATCCGTATCTCCAAATAGATTCAAACAAAAATAGATTTGTTTTAGCATTCAGTTCTCCTTTAACCTTTTCAGCCCCAGTTATATTGTTAAATTCTCCCAACTTGAGCTTATACTTTTCATTGAACAAGTTTGAGAGAATTTTGCTTTTAATCTTCATTAGTTAGCTTTGTTTGATTAATTCTCATTTTCTCATTACTAAATGTTTCATTTTGAATATGTTATATAAGGAGAAGTTGGGTGCTGATAACCGATTGAGACTTAAAGGGTTAATAAGGTCGCACAAATATTTGTTTCTCAGCAAACTGCTGGGATTGACCTGTTGAGCTAGTGGTTAGAAAGTAGATATATTGCCCACTGCCCCAACCACGTCCGTTTACCCGACACGAGCAAAATAGGGGCGCAATCAGGAATGGGGAGTTTTGATTAAGTTTATTTATTAAGGTGTTCAGTGTTTTTTCATAATTTGTTTGATGGCTGTCTATTCAGAACGTGTGTCAGAACGATGGTCAGTCAACTACGAACGACCTCTATAGAGTCTATATACCTGAGATAATATAGGAACAACTTTATAAGAAGAACAAGGCTCAATCTGCCAAAATTTTACGAACAAAGTAAGGCTAAGGCTCTGGATATACATGTATGGAAATGCGTTACGTAGAGTCTTCACTAACGTAACAAGTACTTATAATTTAACTTGGTAACACGATATAAATCACAATAAGTCACACGGTGTTCTAAATTTATCATAAAATGAGAAGTGCGTCGTTTTAAAGCTTTGATTATTTCTGCTAATATGTTGTTTTTCACTTTGTAGAATTAAGAACAATTTAAGACTGAAATCACCAAATAATTAGGAACAATTATTTTTGTGTGCATAAAGTCAATTGCATGGTCATGTGAATTGAACGGAAGCTATCACATCAAAGGTTTGAACTTTACAAAAATAGTAACAAATCCTTCTTGAATCTCAGTGATGTAATTACATTTGTTGCTTCCAATCCGTACCTTTCAGAAAAAACAGAAAAAAACTTTAAATTAATAATTGTATTTCTTTTTTACCAACAATCTTTTTTCAGGGATAGAAATACGTGCCAGGGAGCTCTGCTGAAGGCTGAGCATCATGTGACTGTGAGTACTCGAACAGAAGCTATCTCAAAAGTTTAACTTTACAAAAATAATAGCTTCACTTTGTTCTGGTGATTTTTTATAATGATTGCTTTTTTTGCTTCAAATTCATATATTATAGAACAAACAGCAAAGCTTTAAAAATTGTATTTCTTTTTACCAATAGAATTTTTTTGGCGACTCGGAAAGACATGAAGCGAAAGTGACATTTCAACTCTGCTTGACCAAACTAGCCTGTGAGGCTAAGATGTTGAAAAGGACGATTTAGATTTACATAAACTTTCTTTGAATTTTGAAGGTTAAAATCAAGAAAATTATGCATTTCGGAATAGCTTTTACTTCTTTATCAGCTCAAATGGATTTTCGAATCTTTTCAACTGGCGTGTCTGCATACTAGCCCGAACGAATAGAATTAATTATTTTTGGCTTTCGAATTACTAAAGTAACTTATAAACAAGAATAAGAAAATAGTTTCATCTTGGCTTTCATTGGCCAATTAACTCGGACCGACTTAATTCGGGACCCTTAATTCGTGATCAACTATATAACAAAGTGTTGAACATTTGGCAGCATTGTTAGAAGTTTAGGTCACGGATAAATCATAGATTCCACTTACCGGCTTCTACAACGTAACTTGCGAACGAAAACAAACAGAAAAGTTGTTTAAAAAACGAAGATGGCACAGCATACATTTAGACTTCTCATCATGATCTGTGATTCTGAACTGAATTTCGATATACCAGCATAATGATTGACCAATCCTGTTCGGCTTAATAAAAAAACTATATAGTTAATAATTAAATCCGTATATTAAATCTTTAGGTCATCGATATATTGATAATTTGCAACTCTTTCCGGCGTGATCTGTTTTTAAAAGAAGTTCAAGTAAGATTTTTTAGACCTGTTGATGCATGCAGCTTCCTTGTTTGTTCCACGATTTGAACCTAAATTTTTGAGCTGGTGATGTCCGATGCTTTTGCACGGTGCAGTGACTGTTTTTTTTCGAACCGATGCTATCAATATTCTTATAACGTCAAATTTTTCGAATGCGGCTGAACGTTCTTATAATCTTAAATATTTTCGTTATATTAGACTCAAATGTTCATAAACTTGTCCTTAAAATATATTTACTTAATTTAGACATTTACCGTTGCATATTCGACGGTATTCAACAGGTAGAATTGCGCCCGGATCTCCCACAATTACTTGCGAGTGACAATATAAATGGCGCTAAAACTGTGTTCGTACGTTGCCGAAGGCGAAATGAGTCCCCATAAATGCTTAGATTCCCCAGTGTTTACCAGAGCTTAAAACGTCAGCAAAAACTGCGGGGGAAAAAATTGGTTAGTAACTGTATTTTTAAGGCATGGTATTAGTGCTCGTGTGTATGCAGAAAATACTATTGACGCGTGGTATATGCCACGGTATTCCACTCGAAACCATTGCATAAAGCCCCGCGCAAACGCTTTCAACTTTTGTTTCAACATCCATTCGATTTTATCGAACAGCAATGTTGAAACCGTTTGCCACCCCTCTTTTAAACATGTTGAAACGAAGTCGAAACGATGTGGAAAAAGTTTAAAAATAAAAGGGTTTAAACTTTGCTTCAACATTCATTCGATTTTCCTTTTGTTCTCGAAAATGCTGATGGTTACGAAAGAAGTGCTGATAGAAAAAAGAGCCGTAGGCGAGAATGGAGAATTAAATCAACGCTACACAGCCAATCAAAGAGCGCCTTATATCAGCTGTTTTTTTACAATATAATACAAATATCGATAATTCATATTTTTCTTCTATTCTTATAATTTGGCCAATTTCAGCCTCGATATTTTAATAAAGTTTATTCTTAAATAAAATAAAAGAGCGCAATTCACAGAATGCATGGATTGTGCCAGACG
>JAOTRI020166952.1:0-19764 GCA_028564885.2 Zoanthus sanctaehelenae
CCTGAGTGTTGGTCCGGCCGGGAATCGAACCCGAGCCTCCCGCACGATAGACCGGCACCTTACCAATTAGGCTAACCGGACGGCGTATAAGCAATATTTCGTTTCCATAGAGACAAGATCAAAACATTTTACACACTGTTCAAAATGGTTTCGCACGTGGAGCACGAGATCGAAGAAATTCAACAAAATAAGCAAGCTGCTGGTCGGGGAAAAGGAAGAAAATAGTCAGATTCACAAACAGACAATATAATTGATCTATTGGAGAAAGGGCAAACCGCTACATCAACATTCCTAAAAACCACAATTAAACAGTTTGAAATAGTTTATCTCTTAAAACCCATTGAGGTATTGTGTATTCTCACCAACCTGATCTTTGTACTGGTAGAGATCCTCTGGTAACTGGTCTGTCAGATACAGTTGACATAACAAGTACGTCGCGAAAAACGCTACTACATAGCCAGATAGGAACAGTATGAATTTGAAATAGCGATATCCTACAAGAAAATAGAAAAACATTTTTTTTTATTTTTTACTGCTACTGCTACTGTCATTGATCGATCCTTAGCAACGAGGAAGCGAACAGCAAATGTACACTCGAGCCTCTTTGTTATAAGAAAGACGAACTTTTCGACTAAGGCAGAACGTGCTTCTTAATATGCTTTGATAGAAGTTTTTCATCCATTACTTTTATAATCTAATGGACTATGTGGACTTTTAAGACCATTGGGGGAGGGATGCATGAGCACCGCTGCACCCCCCCCCTCTCCTGCGTATCTTGAACAAAATGACGTAATACATCACTATCAGCTACAGAGTTGATTGCAAAGTGAATATAACAATAATAAATCAATGGATGGTTTGTCCATGTGAAAGTCTACAAGATTGTATTTTTCCAATCCGTACTTTAACTTGTTGGTGAATGGATATGAGCAGAATTGTAAGTTACAGATTCTAAATGTGTAAAGACAACAGACCGTTTCACAGTTTGTGATAGATAATTAAGATTAATTCTACAGTAAACTGAAACGAAGGTTGAGCTCCCACAGTTAGAGAAATAATAATAACAATAATAATATATATAATAACAATTACAATAGATATATAAAATATCTCCCCTCAGGGCTTTTCAGAACTTGTTTACAAGAATATACAGTTGAGTCCGATGGAGCGGCTTACATGTTAAGGCGCAACTTGGCAGCCGATAAGAAATGCTGTCAATGGTAAAAACAGACCACAACGCCTGAATCACCACCCTATTCTTTGCGAGAAGTGTGTGGTATCTTTTAAGTTCCTCGACAGAGTGATCGAGAGACTGGACCTACGGTTTAGCGTCCTTATCCGAGAAGGCGCAAAAGTCTAACCATTTGCAGATGTGAGAGCAAAGGCAGCACTTTCTCCTCAATTGTTTTAATACCCTGAGTTGTGGTCCGGCCGGGAATCGAGCCCGAGCCTCCCGCACGATAGACCGGCACCTTACCAACTGGGCTAACCAGGCGAAGTGAAAATAATACACTTATTGGCAAATCTTTGTTGGTGTCTTTGTTTCCATTCTACTTTATTAGCATATAACTCTAGGTAGGTGATGAGCAATGATTAATAAGATTTGAGTCCAAAACTTGAAAAAGCTTGTTGAACAAACGAAGAGATGACATTGATATAAAGATGATAAGGCGGATCCAAAATACTCCAAACAGCTGAGTGGCAAAACCGTTAATGAGCCATACATTATCTGTAAAATGTTCATTATATAGATTTCAATCTCAACATAGGTTTCGGGTAGAAGCTAGATTAACTTTCAGGAATCGTGAAATTTTCGAATGGCACTTCGCGTGTTGGCGGTTTGTTCTCTGCGCTCTACACGGTACTAACGAGTCACGACAAGGACGAAACTGCTGTCTGCAGTTGCAGTTACTGGCTTTCTCCTAGATTGTGACTTATTGCTTACTTACTTACGCCCTTCGCTCCAAATTAGAGCATGCATGGCCTTTTGGCAAATAGATATCTGAATAGACATAACTATAATGCTGCTGAAAAAACCCAGAAACAGTTACTGTTCATCAGCAGGATGCCCAAATTGTGTGCAATTCTACAATTGGTTTCAGCTCCATTAAATTCATTAAGACGTTCCGACGTCTCCTAATTTGCTAATATTCCCACTTTCTTGAATTCATCCCCATCTTGTTGCGTTTATCTTCTTATCAAAATCTCAATGTTGTTTGAGTGGCCGCTTTTTCTCTTTTGCATGGCGAGTTTGAATGCAGAGCCTGTCTAGTAATGTCACTTGTTGGATACCTGAGGGTTTGCATCACCTACTCAGAACCACTTTCGCCACCTAATTTGACTGGCTATCGGTAGCTATATTCCGGGTTTTTGCTAACTTATATTCAATGGTTCAATAACAAGTCAATCTTTATGCTGTACAATAGCCCTTTATTTAGTATTCTTACATCTGCAAGGCGCTTACTCGTGCTCTGATTTATGATTGGTTGTTTACTGTTGCATTTGGACAAAATAAAAAAAACTCATGGACAAAAAAAATCTCCAGAAAACCCAAGGTTGTATGGCATAAAAGTTTAATACTGGAATGAAGTAGCCGCAGTTGCCATAGCAACATATAGATGAAACGATGTCATTAGCTTCTCTCACTAACTTTATTTTAAACGTTAGTGACCAAATGAAAATCAAATAATAGCAGAGGAGAACAAAAAATTACTAACCAAAAAAACAAATAACTCCTCCAACAAGGACACTGATTCCTGCAAAAATACAGAGCTGAACATCGTAGGTGTTGTGGAGCTTGCAGTCTTTACTGTCAGCGGTTACAGTCGGTAAATCCATCCTAATCTGCTTATATGTAAAGTAAAAAAAAAGAATAAAGTTGCATTCTTTTACTTAAATTTATTTTTTAATTTGATATATTCATATTAGGAAGCGCTGTGTATGTGTTTTTCAGCTGTATTAATCTTTCTGAATCTTTCCAAGGGATTTTAATGTGTAACTTTGCTGTACAACATAAAGAAGTACGAGTTTAACTCGCGCCCCTCTGAACACAATGTAGTATGCGCAATCGAAGATCGATAAACGTGTACTTCTCGGAAAATACTGGCAGTATTTGTTTGATAGCCTTTTTCACAAGTAATCTAGTTTGAAGTCTTGATAATGGTCAAAAATGGATATAATGCAATAATTGCGAAAAAAACCTTTTTTTTAAAAAAAAAGCATGCGGGCGACGGATGAGAAACTAACATTCCATAAATAGTGGCCTAAAGAATGCTGTACTTTCGAATCTCCAAATAAATTTGTTTTGTTTTAATATCTGTGGTTCATTTTATTTTTGGTTTATAACAAAACACAAATATTTGACTCGGGAAATGCCTGTTTTATTTCCTTCAATTCTTGTTTTTCGACTTTACGAGTTCTGGGAAAGAAAAGATTGAAGAAAGGACCATGGTGGTTGAAATTAAACCTTTCCTTCAGTCGTTGCCATAGCAAGATTCAAGCCAATCATATTGGACAAATCCTTATTTGGTAAAACATGCGCAATAATTCCATTTTTATAAAATAAAAAAAAACAGAAATAAACTAGAAAAGCACTCAGAGAGCGACCTCCGCCAGGCATAGTTATGATCGCAATGTTAACGAAAAATTCAACGTGATCCAGAGTCCAGTATTTCTTCCGGATCATCCTCAAATTTTTAAATCATTTCTTTCATGTCCCATTCTGACAACATCTGAAAATTTCATCAAAATCCGTCCATAATTTTTTGAGTTACCGTTGCTAACTAACAAACAAACAAACCCCGGGCAAAAACGTAACCTTCTTAGCGGAAGTAGAAACAATTTTAAAACTTAAAATATTTTAAGACAGCACACACCGCGTAGCGTACTTTGACATCCGCTTTTAAAACAATAAAATAAAAGTTACAAGAAACTGAGAGATAAAGAAAGTTGCTATATGAAGAGTAACCGATGATGTTTTTTTATCGGTTTCGACTTTTATTTTTCTCCGCCTGCAGTCTCAAGATGCAAAACGAAAGTGGTGTCGATAGTCGAAAGTAAGAAAATGACGCAGTTGGTAATTACATAAAAAAACACTGAAATATAATAAATAAATGGATAGGTAGATAGATTGATAAATAAATGGTATATTAATAATATAAAGTCGCACAGTTCGTGAAAGATTATATTAATAAAAGGTTATATTGTTTACATCTGACGGCTGACTTATAATATTTTACGATTAACCGGCCGTAAATATATTATTATAATGTATTACACCATTCCATAAGGTATAACTTTAACAAACTATATGAATCAGAGAACTTGGTGTCGAGAACTGTTGAAGTTCTCTACAATTATCTCAATTTATTTTTTCCTTTCTACAATTATCTCAATTTATTTTTTCCTTAGCAATTTTCCAGGACTCAATTGCTCTTAGTTTTGAAATAGATGGGTTTATATTCATATCGTGATAAATGGCAGTGTAAAAAACTATAATATGAAGCAAATCATACGTGTAAAGTCTAAATTGTTCAATACGATCATCGTCAACGAGTCAAATTGGTGACAAGATCTAAATGCAGGGAATGATATACATGATGACATCAGGCAAAAACGATAGTTGATAATTTACTCAAACATATGTGACAACGTGCAGCCTTGTTTTTTTATTGTCTGCCATCGTCCTTCATTACCGTATAACAATTTATTATCTTATTTTATTGTCTGCCATCGTCCTTCATTACCGTATAACACTATATTATCTTATCTTATTGTCTGCCATAGTCCTTCATTACCGTATAACACTATATTATCTTATTCTATTGTCTGCCATCGTCCTTCATTACCGTATAACACTATGTTATCTTATTTTATTGTCTGTCATCGTCCTTCATTACCGTATAACACTATATTATCTTATTTTATTGTCTACCATTGTCCTTCATTACCGTATACACTATATTATCTTATTCTATTGTCTGCCATCGTCCTTCATTTCCGTATAACACTATATTATCTTATTCTATTGTCTGCCATCGTCCTTTATTACCGTATAACACTTTATTATCTTTAAAAGACTCACCTGACGTTACTATGACGTCCTGCAGAAACGTTCTGTATGAAGGACGACACAATAGTAGAAACGAGGAAAATAACAACCGCGAGAATTACATGCACTTGTCCATAACCACCACAGACCTGTCACCTCCTTGAGCATTAGTTGATTGTTTGACAACAAAAACGAACATGGGGACCTGGCATATGACAACTTGAGTTCAAAACCGTACTTTTTATGTGGAGTGGTAACGAGTCCTATGCTTTGCATTGGACGATTACTTTCCGCTATGATTGGTGGAAACTCATTGCTCTTAGGCGCTTGATACACGAAGAGAGAAAAGATGGGAGAGATGCTTTATAATTTTCTGGGTTTTTATTGAACCAAGGAGCTTATTAGGTTTCTTAATTTAATATTTTTTTGAGCAATAATTTAAGCACTTTGCCACAAAAGTGAAAAAAACAACAGAAATCTGTTGTACTTTTATATCATAGAAACTTTCACTAGAAACTGAAAAATGCCTTTTTATTGACTAGTACAAAGCAATTTCTTTTCATGTTCAGATTAAAAATGTTCAATCTAAAATGACTGCTAAGCTGAAATGTTTTGGTTCATTTATTTTAAGAGTGCCTCAGGGTCAGATTCTTTAAGTCTTTATAGGAAACTTTATGTGTTTTTCTTAGAATCAAAAATAAATACCTATTGCTTTTTACATATTTACGTATTTATAGAACGGTTGTGAACAGGCAGTTTTGCTGTATGTGATTATTTGTAACATTATTTAGTATTTATTTTTATTTAGTTATTAATATATTTATTTATGTATTTATAGTTATTAATATATTTATTTATGTATTTATGTGTTAAATTGCTTATGTATTTATGAATTTACGAAGTTATTACATATACTAATGATTTTATTGCAAAATAAAAGTTGTACAGTCGCAAGGAATTCTGGTTTGTTGCATTGTACAAGAGAAGAGATGGAATTTGTTGGTATCTCAACCTCGTTTTCATTATAACAATCCGGTCCCCGGCCCCTATCCTATCAAGAACCGACGCTTACAACCTCGACAGGATCACATTTTAACTAGCCTTCATTGGAAAGGGAAGTGAAGGGGCCGGCTGTATCAAGGCTAATTTTAACTGGCTGATTTTTTTAATGAAGTGCGTGTGGCATATTTCCACTGCACTAAATTGCAAGGATATTAGAAAATGCAATACACTAATGTTTTGAGGACTCTCTGCACCGGCAGCGACCGGCGTTCACAGATTGAGAAACACGCGGTCTTCTCTGTTCCAAAACATATTTTTAAAACTAGTTAATTTTCACATTAGCATCTGGCTATTTTGCGGGCATTTGTTTTTCTTGTATTTGATCTACTTCAATAAATTAATAATACAGTTACTGACAGTTTATGGTACGTGTCAAATATTGCAAATCCACTCCACACGTCACTGTAAACACCAATTAAACCAAAAAAACTAAGCCGCCAGCACTAACTAACTTTTTTGCTGCAACAACTAGTTATACAGAAAATTTTACATTGATTTCTGATAGTGTCTCATACAAAATTTTCATTAGAATGTTACATAGTTTGTAATCAGAAAAACAGTTTGCAAAGTCCTAATGGACACGAAAACACAACTGCACCAGCTCTCATTGTTTCAGTCTCAATTTCTATTCCATTTGTTCTTATTTTTGTGAAATAATTAGCAATTATTTACCAAAGTGGAAGTGAACAGTGATGGATATTTACCGAGCAGATTTTTTTTATATACAAAAATTTTCCCCCACCCTCCACACCCTCCCATTTATATTGAACTAGACTCCAGTCTCCTGTCGATTTTAGTTTCAACCGACATGGCTGTCATAGAAGGCAAAATAAGGGAAAATGGAAAATTAAATGTACATGATTGGTGCTAAACTACACGCCTGAGGTCTTTTATTGTTATTCTTCTTTCAAATTCAACATTTTGAGGATTTATTGGAAATGCAGACGGATATTGATAGGCATAAACAACAGCAAAAGGTGCAGTATTTTGGGTTCATCCTCGGTGTACGTTAAAAAAATTTGTGAACTGTTTATATTTGTTTTGTCTATTATTTATTATGTTTAGGCACTGTTTCTACGTTCACTTTTTCTACGTTATTTGTGAGCTTCGCTGGTTCCGCCGAGATAAACCCCTATTTTGTTATTTATGGAAGGTTTAATGATATCGCCTACCTAAAAAGAACTCAATTTTATTTAACCTTGCATTCTGGTCCCAGTTCCTCAAAACTTGATTAGAGCTAGTTAATCCAGGATTAATTTTTCAATTCATGTTTCTTTTTCCTACCTTCCATTGGTTGCTTTGGGCTGGAAATCAGGAATTTCGGAATTCACAAGTTGCTATATTGGTTTAACTTTATTGGTATATAACAGAATTTTGTAAACATCACAAAGCTATATTTATGAAAAATGGGTCTCTGTATTTTGTCTTTAAGACTTATTATTTTATATTTCGCGCGCTCTGATTGGCTGAAGCAGCATACTTTATCAGAGTACAGATGTACGGAGGAATCGTGTCACACCATCAAACAAAAATGGCGCTTTCTTTTTCAACCAATAAAATTCTTTGAACCATTCTAATAAGCTTTGTGATTGGCTAGTTTTAGTGTACCTTATAGGAGTACAGATGTACGCTGCTTACGCCACCTCTGTTCGCTTTCGATTTGCTTGAAAAAAGTTTGTTTTGAAAATTGCGCGAATTCGAGGAAATTAATCGATTTCTTAATCATAAAACAAATAAAGAAGCCTCGCCTGTGATCTGTTCTGTTGTAAAGCACTTAGGAAGCGGATAGAGCACTCAAGAAGTAGGGAAAACACTCGACTACGTCTCGTGTTTCCCCTACACTTCTTTCGTGCTCTATCCGCTTCCTGCGTGCTTTACAACAGAACAGATCACAGGCGAGGCTTCTTTATTTGTTAATTAAAAATATAATTTTGACATCTTTTTCATGACCGATTAGTAGTTCTAATCTAGAAGATATCCTCAGAAGACCAAATGGTGTGTGTATAGGCTGATCTGGAAATAGTATAAGGCAACCAATCTCGATTGATAGCCTCGGAAGACCAGATGATGTGTATAGGCTTATCTGGAAATAATAAAAGATATAACTAATGTAGATAGAAAAACTTTGATGATCATATGCATGGTACAAGTTTAGGCTGATCTGAAAATAGTAAAAGGCTACTAATATGGACAGATAACCTTGATGATCATTTGCATGCATGGTACAAGTTAAGGCTGATCTGGAAATAATAAAAGGTAAAGTTTTAATTTAGATAATACCCTTAGAAGACCATACATGATGGTTAAGGCTAATTTGGAATAGTAAAAAGTATCTAATCAAGATAGATAATCTTTGATAACCATTAGCATGGTACAAGTGTATGTTGATGTGGAAATAGTAAAAGGTATCTAATCTAGATAGATAATCTTTGGTGATCATATGCATGGTACAAGTGAATCTTGATCTGGAAATAGTAACCTGTAAAGTTCAAACCTAGCAAGATATCATTAGAAGATCATATGGTGTGCATAGGCTGATCTAGAAATAGTAACTAATTTAGCCAGATAGCCTTTTTGCACACCTGAACTAGTGTGCTAGTTGAAGTTATCTGCATATCCTATAGCTGTCAACACCTTACATACCCAAACAGCACATCAGAACTACCTCCACACCTAAAAGTTCTGCACACCTACTGCACCCACTATTAGAACACGCTGTACCTGTCAACAAACCATACCTGTCTGCACACCATGAGGTAATGCTGCGGGTTTAACTCAACAAGCACATCGTTCAGCATATCCACTCTTCTCTTGTGCATCTTGCAACGGCGCTCAAAATCGTTCTCAAAGAAGGCCAGATACTTGAATAACAGGCTCATGTCCTGCACTATCTCTACATGGTCACTCACGTGACCATCCAGTAAGTAGTATTCTTTGGATTTATTTAACCACCGCTGAGCCTCAAGAAACACAAGACGAGCCTGTGAAAACCACCAAGTTGTAAAAAATGAAATAAGTAAACTTCCGTCGATATGGTAACTTTTGAAACAGGTTCGATTTATGTCGTTTTTATGGGAACTTCCTTCACAAAGTTGTATTGTGTTGGAGTGACTTGTTTAGATAAAGTGATTTCTCTACTAGAATTATTTGAAGAAAATGTAATATTTAATAAAAGATAAGTACCAGAAATATATTCCAGGCAAAAACCTTACTGTGAAACAAGCCTTATGCGAGCATTATTTACGACATCTTTGTTAATAATTTCAAATATTCTTGAGTGACTAAAATTTATTGTAACTTCTTAGGGTCGGTTAATTTTATTCATTGTTTTACGATAACAGTAGGTTAGCACCAATTAACCCTTTTAGTCCCAGTTATATTGTTAAATTCTCCCAACTGGGCTCATACTTTTCATTGAACAAGTTTGAGAGAACTTCGTTTTAATCTTCATTAGTTTGCTTTGTTTGATCAACTCTCATTTTCTCGTTACTAAATCTTTCATTTTGTATATATTATGTAACGTGAAGTTATGTGCTGAGAACCGATTGGGACTAAAAGGGTTAAGCTTTGGGAAATGGTGGGAGTCGTTAAATGTTAACTGAAAAATATGCGCCGAAAAGGCCTAAACCATCTACGAACAAACTGATTCAGAATGATATGCAATGATGCAGCAAATGAAACCCGTATATATATAAGGTTGATAAAGTCTAACCTCGTCGTAGCTTTTAACTCTTTTTGCTGTCACACTCTGCTCCAGGGAAGTCACTTCCAATGACTCAAATCGCAAAGGGTTTTTCTCAGGCTCTTCTAATCTAGTCTCATCCGTGTCTACCACTTCAGATTCGCCTGCTGAAAGATTATGTAATCTCTACCTTTGTTTAATGTTTATTCTAAAACTGTACCCAGATAGCACTGTTGTACGCTCTTAATACTTGAGAAACGACGTAATTATAAAAGTATAGCTCTTGTTGGAGATAACTCATAGTTGAATCCACGTTGGTAGCGGACATTATTTCCACATATCTACTATAAAAGATAGTGAACCTGACTATTCGCATCCTCTGACAACTGTTTCAGCTTATTTAGACCTCGTCATGACACTGTAGCTTAAATATATATGCTGTGTTTCCTCCGGTAGATAGTATTAATAAGCAACCTTCGCTCACTGAAAACATTCGCACGCGAAATCACGTGATTTCGGTTTATCGTTCACTAAGAACCATTAAAACCTTGCAGTTATATCACGTAACCTTTCCTTCTTGGTGTGATGACTTAGAAGGTACTAAGCCTACTTGTCCAATTTTCAGTTGAATATTAACTTTGTCAACACAAAAATTTCTTTTGTTTACGGTTTTTAAAGAAACAGCGAATAACAAGTACTCTAATTGTCACGTTCCTTTTTGTAAAACAGTAACGTTAACAACGGACGTATCAACTCTGCTACGTCACAGGGTCCAGTCTCTTGTCGCTCGGCCAAAAATTAAAATCCAAATTTCTTTTGATTAAAAAGCACACTCAGGTAGAAAATATTTCTTCAGTTATTCGAATTCCCAGTTCAGAGATAACAATAGTTCTCATCTTAAAGATTAAAAACGTGCAATATTGGCAACCTCGATCCCGTCTGCGAAGAGAAACCTGGGAACGAGGTTGCGATTTTGCGACCTTAACAATGCCCAATAAACATGGTTTGAGGTTCTATGAAGCTTACCAGGGCGGACGTGGTTGGCCCAGTTGGTAAGAGCTCTGCTTTCCAACCACAAGGCCCTCAGCGTCTGCTGGGAGCTAACCTACAACGGATTAGTGTCCCGAACAGCGTGCTGCAGTCTTTATTTGTGTTCGATTCTTTTCTCCGTGACCTTGTGTCCCTAATAATAATGTACTAATAAATGGTTGGCGCAGTTAATAAGATCTCTGCTTTCCAACCACAATGTTCCAAGTTCGATCCTGACACTTTGCCAAGATTTGAATATTTGTGTGGCCTTTTTTTCCGCCTAAGGCAACTCAGCTTTCCATCCTCCCGGGGTAGATAAATGAGTACCAGCGTCTGCTGGGTGCTAACCTGCGATGGATTAGTGTCCCGTCCAGGGGGAGTTAAGGACTCTCATCCGCTTAACACTACAGAAACCGTAGATGAGCACTGGCTCTATGGGCCACTATGCTCGTATAAGGTTTTAGCTTATGAAACTTACCATGATTGCTGCTCTCACTATTCTCTCTGCTATCTGAGCAATCAGCATCATCTTCTGTGCTCATCTCGGATACCCTTTCCTCCTTTGATGTTTTCAACAGATCCAAACAATATTTGCTCCAGCACCTGATAGCAAGAATGGTGAAAAACATACTAAATGACAATAAATAATAATTATATTATTACTAGCAGACCACAGCCTTGTTTTTAGCTTTTTGTTTGTAGAATCTATAGTGTACCCAAATATCAGGCAATTTTTAGAATGCACTGTCATTTTTGTTGCCATGCACTTTCTATGAAGCTTATATCAAAGGAAACTGTAATACCAACATGGTTTGTATATGTTGTGGTTTGAATTTGCACTTTAGATTGAAATTTTCAAACCATGCAGTTTTAATTTTTTAAACTTGTTTAAATTTTTTAAAACTGGATTAATTTTTGTTTAACGGGTTTGTGAGCAGTCTTCAAAAAGGCTTTTATTTTAATTTGAGAGTGTCGAAGAACTGATTGGAACATTCCTCCCTCATATTCCTCCAACTACCCCTCTCACTCCCCACTCACCCACACACCCATCGACCTACTTATCTCTTCGTTTTTACTTCTATTTTTCTTTTATTTCTTTTCTTTTTTTCCCCCTTTTTTTCTCGTCTTGGTCTTACCATCTTATGCCTCAACGCTATTTTCTTTTTTAATTTGGATTACACGAAGATTTGACTTTTGGATTTGTTTGGATCTGTAGTCCTGCTTCATCCCTACTTGACCATGCAACCAACCGTTGCTAGCATACCAATTTTTTTAGGTACCACTAGTTACTGGTCTGAGAGTGATATAAGAAGAATAAACTGGTTTGAAAAAAAATAAACTGGTTTAGAAAAAATAAACTGGTTTGAAAAAAATTTTTAAACCACAACATATACAATCACTTTTTAAAAATCAGCTGTGAATAGTTGTATTTGTGTCTCATACTCTATAACAGTTACCGGTCACTTTGCCACCACGTCATTTCGCCACCAGTTTCTTTCACCAGGTACATTAGATGATGTAGTGAACTTAAGACAGCAGTCTTAAGCTCCCGAAACTCCTGGTTTCCATTCTACTTTCTTATCAATTGAAAACCACAGTAAATTTAGTTTTGCATTCTACTTGTCATATTATTGCCCAGTAAAGCATACCTTGCAATATCAGCTTTTCGATGAGGTATTCTTTCTTTTTTCTGTCTTTCCTCCTCACTATCATCAACCAAAACTGGCTCAATTATCTCCTTCTCCTCTGCTTCTGAGAAGACTCGGCTTGAACAAGCTGGAAAACATGAATTTTAAAGAAACAATTATTATATTATTCAAGACAAAAAGACCTAATGAAGATGTTGGGATTGAAGGAAGCAGTGGTTCAGATGACAAAGGCGAATGGAGTGAGATGGTATGGGAATGTGTTAAGGAGGGATGATGGGCATGTTTTGAGGAAGGCATTGGAGTTTGAAGTGAATGGAAAGAGGAAGCAAGGAAGACTGAGGAAGACATGGAGATCGCAGGCGGAGGAGAGTAGGAGTGTTGGTTTGAAGAAGGAGGATGCAGTGAATCAAGCGAAATGGAGAGTGGGAGTGGGAGAGATTGCTGGCAGAGTGGGGTAAATCTGGCCACCCTCGTTTACAGGGATAAAATAGGATCAAAACTGGATTGATGTTGATTGACAACTTGTTAAAAGAAATCATGCCCAGTACACTGGTGACCAAGCAACAATGCAAAATAAAATCAATCATTAAAAGAATTCATTCAGTGCAAAAATCCTTCTTAATATTTGATAATGACACTAATAATTACAATAATACTGTAAGAATTGCATTCAACAGTAGGAAAACACAACAAACTAGAATAGGCTATAGCACTCAGAGAGCGCAGATCTCTGCCATGCATATTACAATCCCCACACAACATCAGTTGCAACATTACAATTCAAGAAAAAATGTTTCTAACACTGGAATTGTCCAACACGAGTCTTACTACAAGTGTAAATTACAATGTAGATGACACTGAGTGTGCTTGTATGTAAATGCACTGATATGTTGAGTGTGATTGTATGCAAGTGTGCTGAAAAATTCAAAAAATGACCCAGAATCAAGGATTTCTTCCTCAAAATATAATTATTTCTTCCATGTCCCATTTCTTACAACACCTGAAAACGTTATAAAAATCCGTCCATAACTTTTTAAGTTATTTTGCTAACTTACAAACAAACAAACAAACAAATAAATAAATAAGTAAACCCGACAAAAACATAACCTCCACAGATGAGGTAATAATTGTGGAAGTCCTGTGGATGACCTTTTGTGGTTCTAACTAACAATTAAACTATGAGCCCAAGTTTTCTATGAGCGATAGTCAACTTGGCTGTGCCTCGTTGACTATCGTTCGTAGAAAACGAGGGCGAGTAGTCTAATTGTTTTAGTATAAATTTACAATATTCTCATTGCATAAAAATGTGGAGTAACATTTAGGAAAAGACGTTTTATTGTGTTTACAAAGATTTCAAACAATGCGTGCGATGTGCACTGAGGTGTGAAACAAATCTTTCTTTGGGGTACACAGGTAAGACTTTTATCTTATCATTAAAACTTTTCATTCCATATTTTGTCGCTGTTTTTGTTTTTTTCTGGAACTGCTCTTTCAATAAATATTCAATTTCTTGGTCCAAAATTTCGGCAAATTGTTGCAACGCCATTGTTTCTTTTTTTCTCAAAGCGATTCTTGTCAGTCAGTCAGGTATATGATTGGTCAAAATTGATAGAAAAACGATTTTTATTGGCTATTCACAACTGTTTTCTATGAGCAGATAGAAAACAGTGAAAGAGCCAATCAAATTCACAGATTCACAATAAAACATTGTAAATTTACACAAATTTTAATTATAACACATCTGCAATTTCTGCATCATTGCGATTAATTTTTAAATAATTATGTTAAAACATCACTTCAGTGACTGATAAGAAAAATGGCAGTTGCACAGTTTAACAGTTTTATTAGAAACGTTTATACAGATCAAGAAATAAACAAACCAAGACAATGCCTTGCCATATTGTAGTTCCCTGCTGTGAGATAGTATTGTGAGAGAGTTGCACAGTTAATAGCCCAGTCAACAGGTTCGTACTTCCCAGTATCCAACTGGCGTAACAAGGTAGTGTGGCAATACACTGCAGCTTTCTTAGATTTTCCTTGCGTATTGTAAACTTGTGCAAGATAGTACAAAGTGTGAGTAAAGGCATAATCAAATGCAACCTCCCTCTCATGTTCAGACAATTGCTGCTCTTCTGGACAAAACAACCTAAAGTAAAACATTGCATGTTCTCACTATAATTACTGTAATTTGAAAACAGGAACAAGCCTGTAGGCGCATTCAACAATGGGGGATTCTTTTCTAAAATGAACGGACATGATCTGTGTTTGGTGATATTCCAGCCAAAATATACATTTCCTGCCAAATATGATACGCCAAAGACACTCATCACAACAACACTAAAATGATAAATATTTTTAACAGATAAAAACACAATAATAACATTTTAATTAAAAGAAAGGTCCAATATTTTTAAAAAAAATTGTATATTGACATCTCTGATCCCAGACCATTTCGACGCTTGGGGGGAAAGGGATTGTCTGAACTCCCTTTAGCCTACGGGCATCAGGAATTATCGCTAATAACCAATGGAAAGCTCAACCTTCTCTAGAGCTTAAAGTTGCTCAATATTAACCATCTCCCACAAGTTTGAGTGTGTAAATAGAACTCATTCTAACTAAACTATGGAGCAACACCTGTTTATTTACAAGGCTGGTGGCTCAGGGCTTTGGGGAATTATTTAACAGTCATACAGTCACTCTGTTTTGTTCAACAAGTTTTGTTTTGACATTCATTACAAAAAATGGGCTTGTTAAGTGTCTATGTGCCAACAGACAAACTGAGTTGTGCAGGATAATTATTAACTTTTAAAGAGCACATTTTTATTATGCAATAAAAATACAGATCTGATCTCCTACAGTTGAAGTGGGAAAAAAAATTATGAGTATATAAAAGTCCACAAGTATAATCTAAATGAAGTTTGGGTAAAAAAATTTCAAATTGTACATTTAAATATTAGCAATTTACAAACTTTTGTGTTGCTAATAAATACAAAAAAATAAATGATGGCTGTTGCACACGATTTGGGCGTCCTGCTGATGAACAGTAACTGTTTTGCTATTTTTTTTAGCAGCATTATAGTTATGTCTGTTCAGGTATAAAAATTATATTAATTTTACAAAATTAATGTATATTTTAGAAAGACATTTGAAGTTTTTTAAATTTGAACAACATGAGAAACTTACTCATGCAACCCAAAAGGAGCCCCTCCAACCTCCTTCTTGAACGTATGGTAAAGACTTTCAGCAGATTGCAGGTATTCTTTGGCCTTTTCTGATTCTCCACGTTGAGACCACAAAATACCAAGTTGGTTCAATAGATTTAGCATCACGTTGCAACACTGCTTGGTGAAACGATCACCTTCAATTCTCTTCAAACATCCTAGCAGATGTTCTTCCCCCGTACTCAACTCCTCTGTATCAATATAGTTCACACCAATCTGATACTCGAGCACAGCCTTCCTATGTTTCAGCTGACTCGATTGTTCTTCGTCTTGGCGAGAGTCAAACGCTTCTAGCTTTGCTTTTAATTCCGATAAAATGTTTCTAGCAGAATATTTTGACTTAAATGGGTCGGTTGGAGGATCATTCTGAGACTCTTCTTCGATAAGACGTCTAGCTTCTTTGTATTTCTCATAACCATCATCACAAAGCCAAGTACGAAAACGTACATCTTCGCCCGCCATTTTGATAAAAGTTTAATCTCGTTCCCAGAGCCACAATCATTGTCGATTCGTGGCGCTGACCACAAGGATCGTGGATCAGGGAACGGCTAAAATAACTGGACCGAGAAAATAACAAGCACGATGCATCCTGAGGTAGCCCACGCTATAGTTTTTGATTTGTGTTTTTACGTTTGTCTTCGAAACGTAATCAAAATGAAATGAAATTTATGAAAACCTTAACAAACATTGACTTGCAATTTGCTATCATTACGTGTTGTTTCGCTGGGAGAAACCGGAACGGTAAAATATATATTTTCACATCATCTTGACTTCTTCGCTTGCTTGGCGTTCTCGGTTATCTGATCGAAAACTGGTCGCTCATGCCAGAATATTGATACCAGTGTTCGTATTGTGCTCTAGAGAGCAAGATCCAGTTTTCGTTGTCGGTTTTTCGTTGTTTCCTGAAAGATTCCTGAGACACTCATATGTCATGACGTATGATCATACATTTTCACTTCCATGTATATAACTAAGCCCCTTGGCAGTAATATATAATATATATAAAATATAAAAGCTTGCTTTGCAATTGGTTCAAAAGCAATGGTCTTTAATTTCGATTGTTTTTTAAACCAATTGCAAAACGAGCCTTACTGCAAGGGGGTTTACAACATATGGAAGTGAAAATGTACGATGTATCATTGTCTTAGGATTTTCGTAGTGCGTCACACCACAGGCAACATTAACGCGAGCTTAGAGATGGTTTATCGAATGAATAGCCTTTAAAAACTTATACTATAGTGATTTATATGGAGTATGAGATAAACAACGGTTTCGAGCTTATTATACTTTTGTTCTACATTTACATTTAATTATAATAATTTCCACATAGGGCTAAGCTAATCCGGAAATAGGGGGTCAGCTGACAGTTACTTGGAGTTGTGGTTGACGAGAATTTAAGCTGGAATGACCATATAAATTATATTATTAAAAAAGTAGTTTCAGGCTTAGGCGCAATTAAAATAATTAGACCTTTCGTATCCCAAGACATCCTAGTTACGATATATAATGCAATCGTCCAGTCTTATCTAGACTATTGCTGTGAAGTTTGGGACTCCCCGGAATTCGCAAATCCGATCTCCAATCTTTCGCTCTGCTACGTCGTTGTCGATTTTGACCAAAACTAAATACCAATCTTCGCCAACTATTTGATCTTCCACGAGTCTAGAATTGTTTAGCAGGACTACCTCATTTGATGAGGACAAATTCCTTTGAACATCATGAAATGTGGAAGGCAGTACATTTAAAAAGTCTCGAAGATCTGTTACAACATTTTCGCCGGTCACATTTAACATGATGATTTTCAAAGGCCTCACGAAACAGACCTCTGACCATCATTACTGCCGTCCACTGGAAGTTTTATATATTTTGCAACAAGTTCTATAAAACGAAGCGTGTTTTATATTTAGTGAAAAGTTAATTATAAATAACAGCAACGTTTATACTTGGTGCTGTAAGTCTTATATATTCTTTCAAGTTCATTATGTATTTTTTGAAGTTTTAATTGACAACAAGTTGTATATTTACGTACGAAGCTTTATAGAAGTTTCAATAAGTTTTATATATACGCAAATAAGTTTTATTTGTGGTAGCAGTCGGTTTATATATATATGACACATGTTTTACATATTTAAAAAAAGTAATTTTGAACCAAACGGCGCCCCATAAAGTAGCTAACGACAAGTTAAAAGGAGAAACAAAAGAATTAAGATAACAAAGTTAAGCTGATATGCTCCAGTTGTTTTGTTTAACTCGAGTTTCAACCGCTGAATGTAGAAGCCCTCCTTAATCTTTAACTGAATATAAGCTTTAGGATTGTACAATATCTTTTAAAACAGGATAAATTGCGTTTACCATTACAGTCCTTTGAACTGGCGAGATGTTTTAAAAAAATATGCAATTATTTATCCCTGAATAAATGCTCATTCACGCGTGTGGAAAAATGAGACCTTTTAAAAAGATAAAATATTTATAAAAAAGACCTTTTAGAAAGATAAAAGATATTGACATTGACTCAAAAATACAAAAATATATTGCTAATGTTAACGTCATTGAACCTTTTTTCATTTCTGCTCAATTTGTTTAGCGAGCAGTTCGATTATTTCATGTGTACAACTTGTTATAAAATGTCATCAGCTATATCAGATCTGAAGATAATAGTGACAATAGTCAGTAAACTCTCTGGTCAGTTTGTGTTTAGGCAGCCAGTCTTATTTTGATTCTCGCTCACGTGTCTTTAAAAGACAGCTGACCTCTGACAAACCAAAACATCAACCATTTTCATTTCTAAACAATATGGTTTTTAAAATATGAATACTAATATTTCACAAAAGGAAGAGCAAAGAAAATTTTGTTTTGTCTCGATAACATACCAGCTTGCGCCTCTAATCTTAATAATTAGTTACAAATGTGAAAATTATGGATCTGGTGAAAGATGAGGCTGTTGCTGTGTATATTTCTATTGGCTTGTGTTCTTTTCTCGTTTTATTATGGATTTTAACCGTCTGCTTGTGTAAAGGACCGTGCATTGACTTCAACAAGCCCGTTCGTTCGCCCCTTGAAGCTCATCTCGACCCTGCTACAAGACCAAACGTCCTTCAAACCAAAGGAGAAGTCTATTTGTATCAGCTGATGGTAGGTTTGGACCGAAAATGTTGTTTTGATATGAAATTTAAAGTGAAACCAGTCAATAATTCATATTGTAAAAACCTGTAAATTTTAGAATAAAGAAAATCAGCCACTAGAGCTCAAAAGTAAGCTCGCTGAAAGCAATTTTAACAAATTCTTAAAATTCCATATTTATATTTGACATGCATGATTGTTATCAGTGACTGTCAGTATCGAAAATCAGTGAAGCGCTATATGCATGATATAGTACACTGTTGATGGTTGTCAAATTTTAACAATGTATTTTTACTCTTGTTTCGGCAATGAATGAATGGATAACATTTGTTAAAACAATATATAACTTTTGAGTCGATACACATTGACCAAAGTTCTAGGAAATTGTTTGAAGTTTAAGGCTTACTGTATTGTAGAAAATGATTTCTGTTAAACTTAAAACGAATATTTTAGTTTATGTAAATTATTGTTCGGTCACGTTCGGTTTCACAAATTTGTCACGCAGTCCTTCATCTCCACTTTGGAAACTCTAGCTATGAAGCCGTTGTCCACAAATTTGCTATTAAGGCAAAACGAGATTGGGGAATTGAACGTAACGAAGACTGAGAAAGAGTGAATATTAGTTTATCTATTTGTATACAAATTAGGCTCACAAAAACGTCCAATGGCAATAGACCCTTTTCACGCAAGAGTGACATTGATAAATATTCCGCTTTTCAAAAAACAAATGGCATCATCACAGTTATCACATCAATAATAGTAAAAGTTCAAAGTTTCAATGAGATTACCCTGAGATTGACAAAGATATGAACATTTTTAAAGGTAAGGGGGCGTCGACAAATCAAAAAAAAAATTAAATAACGTCCAATGGACGTTAAGGCGGGAGTACACCCAAAAAAGATTTTTCTTCAAATACAAACTTTTCAAGGAATTTAGAGCATGTTTCAACAT